>JAJIBD010012088.1:0-40128 GCA_021461705.1 Cryptotis parvus
AAAGTGAAAAACCCTGGGCTCAGTCCCCAACACCATCTCCCCAGATCCTCTCACCGCAAACACACACACACTATCAGCACTGCCAGATGTGACTTCCACACAATAGTATTTTTGTTTGTTTGTTTTTTGCTTTTTTTGGGTCACACCCGGCAATACTCAGGGTTTCTCCTGGCTCTGCACTCAGGAACTAGTCCTGGCGGTGCTCGGGGGACCATATGGGATGCCGGGATCGAACCAGGCCGGCATTGGCCGGCAGCGTGCAAGGCAAACGCCCTACCCGCTGGGCTATCACTCCGCCCCATTGGTATTTTTAAAAATGGGTTCATGTCTCATACACGTGTGAGCCCCTGTTGTTTTGGCTGTAGGAGCACAGCCTAAACAAAAACGGACAACTGAAAATGAAAGTATATGATTCAGCAACACCATCTTCTAGCATTTATGTGAAGGATGTGAAAACACTCATTAGAAAGAATATTTGAACCTCTATTTTATAACAACATTGTTCATACTGGCAAAAACATGGTATCAACCTAAATGTCCATCAACAGAAGACTGGATTAAAAAAAAGCTATGTAAATCTATGCAGTAGAATACTACTCAGTTATTAGGAAAAAAAAAGATTAAAGTAGCCTAAAACTCTCCCCCTCCCCTCAAAAAAGAAAAGGGGAAAGTCCCCAAAGTCCCCAAAATGATGAGGCGCCTTTGGAGACAACATAGATGAAATTTGAGATGCTTCTGCTAAAGTGAAATGAGCCAGAAGAGGCTTTCTTTCTTATGTGAAACATAAATAACCAAGCAACCAAACCGGCAAAGCACCATAAGAACAGCTCAGAGACTCTGTAAGGTGTTTACCAGGAGGTAAAAGGGGAAGCGTGAGTCCTTACCTGTGAGTAACAGGTAAGGATGTGGGTTGTGATACTCGGATACACTAGAACTGTTGGTGGCTGATGTGGCAAAACACACACACACAGAAGTACAAAGCTCTACTTGGACATTTGACGGTGCACAGCAGAGATTGAACAGTGGCGAAGGCACTGTGTGGCTACATAACTGACCAGGTTGGATTCCTGGCACCCTATGTGGCCCCCCAAAGCAATTCCAGAAGTGATGCCTGAGCATAGGGCCAGAAACAAGCCCTTAGCACCTACAGGTCTGGCCCGAACATGGAATTTGATAGTAACATCAATTGGATAACGTTTAGCTAATAACGTTATCCAATTGATGTTACTATCAAATTCAGAACATCAATTGGATGTAATAAAAATAAAATTATTTTAAAAACTAATTTAAAAAAGTTAATTCATTGAAAAATAAAAAGAACAGGAGCCAGAGCAATAGTACAGTAGGTAGGGATTTAACTTAGCGATAAATAGTACAGTAGGATTTAACTTAGCGATAAATAGTACAGTAGGTAGGGATTTGACTTAGCGATAGTACAGTAGGTAGGGATTTGACTTGCACTTGGCCAACCTGGTTTCATCCAAATCCCAAGCACTGCCAGAAGTAATTCCTGGATGCAGAGCCAGGAGTAGCCCTAGCTTGCTGGGCATGGCCCTGAAACAAAAAGCAAAACAAAACAAAACACCCAAACCAGAAAAAAACCGCAATGGTGCCCCCTCCCTCCACCAGGACTGATCCCTGAGCTTCGCCAGGTGTGGCCCAAGCACTAAAAACAAAAGAACAAAAGTCCCGCTACTTCTGGGCGATCCCACCCGTAGAGCTAGTGACCATAAAGCACTCAACTAAATTGAACAGTTGTTTTCGTGTTGGAAGACTGAGCACAGCTCACGAAGAATGATCTGGTTTGGGCTGTATATTGGAGATCTTTTGAATATAGTGGTTAAGTAATGTGTACTCAATGAATTTCACCTGCTTCCTTTGAAATTTTAAAGACAGTGGCTACTCGAAAACTTATTGTGATTGGACTGCGCCTCCCTCATCAAAACAGTGGCCCCCGAGAGGCTTCCACATTGCTTTCACAGCTAGATCCTTTATGGACATTATTTCATTTAATATTAGCTGCAACCCACTTGAGACAGGTACTATTCTCCAAAGGAGAAACTGAGGCTTGGAGAACTCAAGTAAGCTAGTTTAAAAATCACGGACTTGGGCCGGAGCGATAGCCCAGCGGGTAGGGCGTTTGCCTTGCACGCGGCTGGCTTGTGCCGGCCTGGGTTCGATTCCCGGCATCCCCATATGGTCCCCGAGCACCGCCAGGAGTGATTCCTGAGTGCAGAGCCAGGAGAAACCCCTGAGCATTGCCGGGTGTGACCTAAAAGAGCAAAAAAAAAAAAAAAAAAAAAAAAAAAAAAATCACGGAGTTATGAACTCTCCGGCAGAAACCCCGAGTTCAAGCCATGGCACACAACCCCCTTGCTTATAGCCACTCCCTCAGGCAGCAAAACAGGCTTTAGCACGCCCCTTCCAAATGGGGCCTTTGCCCAGCTCTGCCCGCCTCCTCCAGCAATACTAACATTCCCGGTGCCTGGCAGACGTTCGCCCTCCCCGCCGCGAGGCTTTTGCAGACGCCGCGGCCCACCCACCTTTAGGGAAGCTGCTGCAAAGCTGAGGTCTGCACACAGAAGGGCGGGCGCGGGGGGTTGGGGGCTGGACTGGGAGGCCAGGAATCGAGGTCTGAGCGTTCCCCAGTGCGGGGCCGAAGCCACACACCCTAGGTTGCAGGAGGCGCAACCTTCTCCCGCAGGACGCCCCCGCAGCGCAGCTGCTGCGCAGTCCCGGACGGGCCGGAGAGAGACTTGATACCCCTCTCCCAGCCCTGCGGCTGTTGCTATTTCTGCGTGACGGAATTAAACCCGTCCAAATTAGAAGGTGATATTTCATTTCTAATGGGCCGGGTTCAAAAGGCCCCTATCGCACCCTCGCAGCCGCGGAATGTGTAATTAAACAAGGTGATTTCTGACTCACTCCAGACGGGGGCCCGGCTCCTCGCAGAGCGGCCGGCCCACGCCCCACCCGCGGGGTGCCCCCTCCGCCCAGGCCACATCAGCCGAGGCCTCCGCGCAGCCGCCGCCGCCGCCCGGCCCTGGGGGAGCCCCCCAGGTGCCCGGGAAGCGCCGCCCAGCGCCGGCGCCAGCGATAAGATCGCGGCTGCCAACCCCACTTTCGGCTCGGAGAGCCTTGGCCGGCTCCGGGGCGGCAGCTCCGAGGCCCGGCCGGGGTCTGCGGAGCGGAGAAGGGGGCTCGGGGCTCCCGCCTTCTCGCCGCCCCCCTCGGACCCCACCCTGCAGCCGGGCCACCCGGGGAGAGGCTGCAGGCACGCCCGGTGGCCGCCTCCCCTCCGGGCAGGAATGAGTTAACGTCTGCACCGCCTGGAACACGGCGGAGGCCCAAGGTCCCCGGGGCTCCGGCACGTCTCTCGCGTCTGGGCCCCAGTCCCGGTGCTGGGGGCAAGAGGGTGGGGGGGTGGGCTCCAGGCGGGCCTCACCGCGGGCTCCGTGCTGCCCCCTGGAGGGCCAGCGGGGAAGTGCCAGGCGGCAGGAGCGGGGATGCACAAGCCGAGGACCCGCCCCGGAAGGTGCCCGGAAGGACCCGCCCAGGCGGGCGTCCGCCCCCACGGAAATGCTCTCTGTGTTGTGGTAGAGACTTAATCGCTCATCCAAACTCCTTCCCACCTTCCCTGTTTTCATACATTTTTGTTTGTTTCTGTTTTGGGATCACCCCTGGCGGGGCTCGGGGCCGGAAGCGCCCTGCCCAGCTGTCCCCTCTCCGGCCCCTCCCACCCGGGACGGTCCAGCTTCCTGAGACGTTTCGCCGGTGCAGCCCGAGATCCTGAGACGTTTCACCGTTGTGAACTGCCCCGGGTTGCTGCCCAATCCTGTGGATTTATAAGCTCAGGACTCCGTGTCATCGTCGCTAAAGGGACAGAGGAGGGCACCTCCCGGGCCAGGAGCTTCACTTGGTCCCAGAATAAGGCTAGTCGGGGGAAAAACGGAGGATTTCTCCTTAGGTACCAGAACAACCCCTGACTGCGTTTTGTAAAATGGGGCTAGTTCTGACTCCATTGCCCTGCACATCAATCAAATCAAATTCCCCCAAAGAAGGCCCTTCTTGACTCAGTTCCTGTCTTGCTTTTTCTTTGGTTGGGGGTGGGGGAGGGAACCACAGGGTTGGTATTCAGGGCTTATTTCTGGCTCTGCATTCGGGGTCGTGCAAGCGCCTAACCAGCTGTACCTCTCTCCCGTCTTATGTGGCCTGTTCTCCAGTGGAATCCTCATAGCTCCCTAACTGGACATGCTCCTGAGTGTAAGTGTATGGCTGCTGGTCTAACTCTAACGTGGCAGAATAGATCCCTCCTTGCCCCCTGTAAAATTAGCTGCCTTGTTCTTTCCCAGCTAGCCACTACCTTCAAACTTGATCACTTTTGCCCTATGAAAATAAAAATTGGCATGTCTGTAACACGGGAGTGAGGGTGCTGGGAGAACAGGTTCTAATACTGCTGTGACCAGAAGCAGTAATACCATTCCTGCACATTCGAGAGAGCTGTAAGAGCTGTAGGCTGAAAGCAGCAGTTCCAAGGGAAAGCGGTGTCTGTCTCAGGTCCGATGTCACCCTCCTCTATGGAAGCAGCAGCCGGGAACCGTATGGGGCATCCTGGCGATGCCAGTCCTGAGACTTGGACCACCAGAGAGTGCCGCTCCCCCTGCCCACCCCAGACTGTATTCCACACAAAACTCATTCCTGTCTTTCTTCTTTCACTTCTGTTCTGGGCAGCTCGGTGCCAGGTGTGAGGAAGGGGCTGGAGAAACAGTGGAGAAAATTCTCCACAGCGCTGCCCTTGTGGAATTTAGAGACAGAATCCAGAGGAAAGAAGGTATGGTAATCCAGCACCCAGAGCTGGTGCCAGGAGCCCTCCTGTGGGCCTAGACTGAGAAACAAGTCTTAGGGGACCTTCTGCTGGCCTGGAAAATGCCTGCCAGAGGACCGTCAGCCTCACTGAGCGGGGACAGACAGAGGCAGGTGGAGCGCAAGCCGTTTTGCAAACTCCTGCCTACCGGGGCTGGAGTGATAGTAAGCTGGTAGGGCATTTGCCTTGCACACGCCCAAACGGGGTGAGACTCCTGGCACCCCATGTGGTTCCCCTGAGCCTTACCAGAAGTGATCCCTGAACACAAATCCAGGATTCAGTCCTGAGCCCTGCTGGCGCGACCACCCTCCAAAAAGCAAACCCCCAAACTCCTGCTGTTTGGCTCTGGAGAACAGGCACAACATTTCCTACAGAAGGAGGGCTCCAGGGCTGAGCCCTTGTCCCTACAAGGAGGCCCTGGGCAGGTGGCACGGCAACCGGCAAGCTCAGCCTGCTTCTGCCCCCTCCCCCATTCTGCCACTGCGGCCCATGTTCTGTGCAAGGAATCGAAGACCACCCAACTGAGTAGCTGGCATGGGGCCACACCAGGACCCAGAAGCCCTCCCCAAAGCCCATAGCTGCCTGTCCTGTGACGTAAGTTAGACCCAGACTCCTGGAGAAGCAAGCCCCTTTCAAGCCTCTGCCCTCACCTTGAGCCTAGAAATCCCCAGCTAGGAATGTTCTTTTCCTATGATGATATTCCAGCTAGGAATGTTCTTTTCTTTTCCTGGAAGGCTTCATGCCTGCCAAACCTTGCCTGATTGTCTTCCCATGACCAGCACAGATCCTAGAAGTGTCTGCGCACACATGGGCACACATATTGTTGGCAGAAGGTAGATCTAAGGACATGCGAAGGAAGGTCTGATGGATACTGCCTGTTAACAGATACACAGGGACTTCTGGCAGACTGTCTCCCAATAAAGTTAGTATGTAGAAATCCCTAGTGAGACTGTTAATCAAAGCTGCAGGTACCCAGACAAGGCTATCCTAGGTCATTTCTCTGCACATTTCCCTGTTGGCTATAACTAGCCCAAGATGGAGTCTAATGGACGATGCTTAAAGTTAGGCAAAAAACAAGTTTTTCTTGTTCTTCTGTCTGACACCTCCCTTGCCATCTTGGACTAGTCCGGAAGGCTGCATTAGCAACTGTAATGCGCTTCTTCTGTTCATCTCATCTTACCTAGATAGCACCCCCTGCAGGGTTTGGTGTTTTTGGGTTTTTTTTTTTTTGGGTCACACCTGGCAATGCTCAGGGGTTACTCCTGGCTCTGCACTCAGGAATTACTCCTGGAGGTGCTTCGGGGGGACCATATGGGACGGGATGGAAATGGGGCCGGCACAGGCTGGCCGCGCAAAGGCAACGCCCTACCCGCTGGGCTATCACTGGGGGGAGGGGGTATTCCTAAGTCCTATTCAATGAATGTGAACTGTCTTTGTAATGTAAACCATGCAAAGCTGTATTGCCCCTTAAGAGGATGAGATAAGCGAGTTATGGTCTTGGTGGAGGGAGTCAGTCAAATGAGTTAGTTCAAGTAAGTGAGCTCAGGTCAGTGAGCTCAGGTCAGTGAGCTAAAATCAGTTAGCTGCAGTTAGTCAGCTGCCAAGAAGAGAACTGCTGCCCCGCCGGCTGGTGATCATTACAAATATTAATGGATATACATCGTGTTCCTGGTGTCTCATCTCTGCGCCTCCGACCTGACAGGACATTCCTGCTTCAGATATACACACATGCACACACACTTGCAGGAGCACACACACAAACACACACACACACATGTACCAAACACATACACACAGACACACAGACACACAGACACACACAGACACACAGACACACACACACACACACACACACACACTCAGATTCTGGCCCAAAGTGGGAGGAAGGCTAGTTAACAGTAGGGCCTTGCTGGCCCCTGGCCCCACTAAAGTGCCTGTCCTGACTCAGCAGGCAGCCTCCACCCCGCTCTGCCTCTCACCTGGCTGGTAGACAGAAGGCCGGATACTGGCGGTTGTGACAACCCGGGCTTAGGTGCAGGTGCCGCAGGGGCTTCACTGTAGGTATGAGTGGCAGGTGCTGGAGAGGTCGCCTGGGGCCTGGAACCAAGCGGGAAGAGTTAGCAGCCAGCAGGACAGCTCCAGCAGGCCCTGGGACCTGCAGCCACAGCAGGAGCCTCTGGGAGGTGGAAACCTGGTGAGTTCCGGGGCACTTCCGGGAGCTGGGAGGGAAAGACCTCTGAGGGGTCTTGGAGGAGGAGCTGAGACCTGGTGAGTCTGGTTAGAACAGCAGACAGCAGTGCGACCAGTAGCAGTGGTGTGCTACTTCTCGCAGGGGGAGGGAGGGAAGCCCAGCTAGCTAGCCAGGGGCTCGGAGACCCTGCTCCCCTGGGAGACACTGGCCCGCTGAGGCTGGAGGGAACGGAGGTGCTCTCCCTGGCCCTGCAGGCCTTCAGGGGGCACCCTCACAGCCTCAGACCACCGGCCCCTCCGTATCCGCCCACAACACCACCAATGTAGCAGGAAGAAGTAGCAAAGCCGTTGGTTTCTGGCAGTAATGCTCCAGGGGAGGGTTCAAGGGAAACCTGGAGTTCCCCTTTCACTGGGTAAATTGCTAAGATACCTGAAAAGCCTGTTTTTACTTTCGAGTGACTCAATGACCAGAGGACCAAAGAGCTGGAAGTGAAGGTAGGGGGAGGGTCCTAGTTCACTGTCTCAGGACATGCCATGCTGGGGTTCTCTTCTTAAAGAGCTTGGGAGAGAAGCCAACTTCATCTCGTTTCATGTTTCCCAATTTCAGCTGTGTGTGAGCCACCCCAGTTCCCCTTTTTCTCACTTGAATGAGAGCCAGAAAGATAATACAGGGGTTAAGGACGGTACTTGCCTTGCAGGTGGCTGACCCGGTTTGATCTCCAGCACCACGTGGTTCCCTGAGCACAGAGCTAAGGGAGGTCCTTGGGCACTGGCGGTCTTGGTCCTAATCTGCTCTGGTGTCCCAACATAAAAGCTAATGAACACCTACAAAACATTCCCTGGTTTCTCTCTTGTCTCTTTCAGATCCCAGTGGAGGTCCCATATCCATGGTCAGAACAAAAGGGGTACTGAAGAAGTGAGCCCCTGGATGTACTACCCCTCTCTGTCAGCCCTTCCTGCTTTCTGTCCACCCGTAGCCCAGAAAGCCCGTGGCTCGCCCATCCCCTCTGGCACAGATTTGGAGGCAAAAGAAACATCACCCTCTCTGTGGGTCTGGGAGTGGGTCGACCTCACCTAGGGAACCCTCAGTGGATGTGGGAAGGGGTCGGCGAGCCAGAGGCACAGGCCTATGGGCTGCATTCAGATCTGCCCTACTAAGCGGCCTGTGCTGTTGATAGGGGCCCCTGCCTCCCCCCTCTCTGGGCCTGCCTGCCCTTTTCTGTTAAACCCGTCAGGACCAGTGAAATAGGGGCCTCCATGGGTGGAAAGAGGCAGTGTCCATGGGTGACCAGCTTCCCCTGTGGGGAGAAGGCCAGAGGTGGCCCTGAGAACGATAGGTAGCATGTTGGGTTGGTGTTAGGAGGGGAGCAGAAACTTAAGGCCTGCAGCAAGAATTCTGAGACACCCACGGTCATTTGCCTCCTCCTGAATGCCGTAGTTCTGGCTTCACCCTCCACTCCCAGTCCATGTGTAGGGAGAGGAGCTGGTCTGGGGCTCCTAGGACCAGGCTAGACTGCTGATGCCACTGCACCGATGGGATGGTTTCCTCCATCTAATCTCCGGAGCTCAACATTCTTTCACTCTGCTCTGTCATCTCACTGCACATCTGACTCTGTCTGAGGGAATCTGGCCTGCAGAGCAAGTGAGGGGTGGAAGACCCCAGAGGTTGGGGCAGGACCCTCCCTTAGTGGGACAGAGGCCAGACTTGCACCACCGGGGTCACTAAGAGGCCTGGAGTGCAATGTGCCAGCCTGGGCGCTTAGCCCACCTTTGTCCAGTCTCGGGCTGCTCTGTGAGTGTCTGTGCCCCTTCAGGAGAGGCATGGACTCAGGGTGTTGGGGGGCTGGACCACTGGCTCTGACCCCAACACTAGCTTTGACGGCACCAAGACTGTTTCCCCACTGCTCTTCAAGTGACCTGCCCAACCTTCTTCTTGATTACCTGCACCCCACACCTTTCTCCCTTCCTCCCCTGACTTCACAGGTACCCAAGAGAAGGTAGCCGTGCAATACTTGTGGATATTTTTCCTGCTAAGTGTTCTCTGCCCTCTTTTCCTATGCTGGCCCTATAGAACAGTTTGCCTTAAACCTCCTGGCAGATGAGGAAACAGGTTTGTGGAAACGAAGTCACTTTCTTTGCTGGGTTTAGGGGGGCCTCCCAAACACTGCTGAGGGTCACTCTTGGCAATACTCAGCCAGCTGGGCTAAATGGTTCAGCGCTCGGCCTGGGGACGTGCCATTGCTTGGCCCAGGAGTTAGCCACGCTGGACTAAGATGTCTTTTTGCTTTTTTTTTTTTTTTTTTTTTTTTGCTTTTTGGGTCACACCCTGCGATGCTCAGGGGTTACTCCTGGCTCTGCACTCAGAAATTACTCCTGGCGGTGCTCAGGGGACCATATGGGATGCTGGGGATCGAACCCAGGCCGGCATAGGCCAGCCGCGTGCAAGGCAAACGCCCTACCTGCTGGGCTATCGCTCCGGCTCCTGGACTCAGGTGTCTTTAGGGTAGCATCTGCTGTGCGTGGTGGAGTCCATGTGGTGTCGGGGTGAAACTCGCACCCTTGATATACAGGGCATGTGCCCCAGACCCCTGAGCTATCTCCTTGGCCCTCTGATCACTTTCTGAAGATTACACAGTGTCTGTTATCAAGCTCACTGCACGAGCTATCTCTGCAGCCAGCATGCTTTTCCCTCAGAGGAGAAAAGAGTAGGGACGGGGGCATTAATGTGTGAACTCTGCCCCATGACCTGCCAGCCCCACATCAAGGCCCCTTCCTCCAAGGAGACCTCCCTTGACTTCCCTCAGTATGCAGGGACACTCCCTGGTCCAAGTGCCAGAAAAATAGACACAGTCTCCTCTTATTAGCTCTTGTGTGTGTGTGTGTGTGTGTGTGTGTGTGTTAACTTCTCTGTCCGCAGTCACACACTGTGTTCTCCCTGAAATGTTCCCTGTCCCAGTGTGCTCCCTAGAAATGCACCCCCCCCACTTCCCCTGCCCCTTGAGCAGCACACGATGTTAGCTTGGCTTCTCCACGACCCTCGGGGTCCTCCTAACCACCTTGGATGGGCTTCTGGAGGGGCGGACACAGCGGCCAGCAGATGCACCCAGGCAGGGAGTCTCTCCTGCTCCTCGTTGCCGCAGTCAGGCCAGCATGGCGGGCAGTTACCTGGGGCTCTCCGCACTGCTTGAGGCTGGGGCTGCGGCAGAGGCGGTAGCAGCGGCCAGGGGCGGCGAGGTTGCGCTGGGAGAGGCAGCAGCGGGCGGCTGGGCAGAAGCGGGCAGCAGCGGGGTGGCGGCCTGGCTGGTACACACTGGAGCATGCTCAATAGGGGTGCTGATGAGGTGGACCGAGAGAGAAAACAGGTCAAGGCAGGCCTCTCCGAGGGGCACGGCCCCAGGCCCAGGCCCCTATTTTATTTTATGATTTATATTTTGGTTTTGGGACCACAGCCAGTAGTGCTCAGGGGTTACTCCTGGTGTATCGCATGGGTACCACTTGGGAACACCCCTGAGCAAGGCACCAGGGTTTGACCCACAGGCACCACTAGGTGTGGCTTCAAGCTACAAGTAGAATATAAAATAAAAGCTAACTCAAAGGTCCATTGCACAAGCCTTACATGCAGGAGGTTGGGGTTCCATCCTGGGCACCTTGCAGGGAAGGAGCCTCCTGGAGACCCAGGGAGGGAAGGGCTCAGACCACAGAGGCTCACCCTAACATCAGAAACATCTTCCAGACTGACAAAAGTTCCCTCTTGCATGTCTGCATTCATCCTTTTTTTCCCCTCTGCATTGTAAAAACTCAGAGTGACCGGAGAAGTAGTACAGCAGGTAAAGTGCTCACCTTGCACAGAGCTGGCCTGGGTTCAACCCGGGCACCTCATATGGTCTTATGAGCACTGCCAGGAGTGATACACGACAACAGTAAACCTTAAGCACTGCTGGATATGGCCCTAATGACTAAAACGATAGTACCCAGAGTGAAGAGAAGTAGGCTGAATTATCAACCAAGGTACCAGTGAAAGTCAAGCTAAGATATTTACAGGACACAGATTTAGGAATTATGAGCATCTGGTCATCCCCTGGCTGAGTCCAACATTGCTCCAAGGGTTTGCTCTCATGAGCGGGGGAGAGACCATGCTGGCCAGACTCGAAGTGGAGCTTTGGGCCCTGCCCCTTTCCTCCGCCTCCATGCCAGTTGCCCCGGAAGAGCGAGACCCACCCACGCCAGACTCAGCTAATTTGCAGCCACCCCCGGAAGAGATCCAGACCCATCCACTTCAGACCCACAGCTGCGCTGCTCAGCCAGCCCCATGTGGAAGCAACCCATGGAGCTGACCTCCCGGTAAGGGGGCTCAGCCATCCCCTGGCCGAGTCCAACATTGCTCCAAGGGTTTGCGTCTCATGAGCGGGGGAGAGACCACTCTGGCCGGACTTGGAGTGGAGTTTTGGGCCGTGCTCTTTTCCTTCGCCTCCATGCCAGTTGCCCCCGGAAGAGAGAGACCCACCCACGCCAGACCCACATGTCCCTTGGAGTGCGCCCAGCAAAGCGGCTGCTGCGATATTTTTATAGGATACTGAATTTTGCATAAGGTTCTTCCCGATTTCTTTCACATTTATACATAGTAAACAGTTATAGACATGTTTTAACTGATACCAGTAAGCCTGGCAAGAAGCCAGAACAAACCACACATCATGCAGTTAGTCATTCTCAACATCCAGACTCCATAGTTCCTCAGAGCTCCATCCAAGAGAAAACCTGATCTTCCCCCTTTAAGTTTTATCAGTAAATGCTCGGGTTGAGAGCCTTCTACTGAGACTATACGGTAAAGCCTGGCAAGCTACCATGTTTTATTTACTTTTTATGCCAAAGACTAGTAACTATTATGGACCTCAGTTCCATAACCTGAAGAATGGTTTCGGGCTCCTCCTGTCGCTGTAGCAAGTAGATGCCCTTGGGTTGCACTTGCTTGTGACAGGACTAATGGAGATGTTACTAGTGCCTACTCGATCAAATCGATGAACAATGGGAAGACAGTGATACAGTGATACAGTGAGCATCTGGTCGTGGCGCTTCAGAGCTCTTGCTGACATCTGTGAATACTGACAATGGAAGGTAGATCTACATGCCAGGTAGATCACGGCGGTGAGAGGCAGCAATGTCCTTGTTTGGGTAAGCCTCAGGGTAGTGGCAGGACCCCAGGATTCCCCATGCCCACACAGAAGGGGCAGGCAGATCTGAGAGAGACCACCATGTGACCGTTATGTGACCCACACTGCCAAGAGGAACACAGGTATGGTGTTCATGTCATCAGCACTTGCTCATCTGTGGTTGGGAACAAGGTGGTGGTCTCTCCACCGGTGAGGACCAGTGTGACAGTCACGATGGGTTGGGAGGGGGCTAAACCACGACTAAAGACCACGACCCACAGCCCCAGTCCGCCTTGGTGTTCACTAAGCACCCATGTCCCAGGAACCCGCTGGGCAAGTGAGGTCCATCAGAACCTCAATCGAGGGATTCACCATCAGCCACCGTGAGGCAGCAAGTAGATGTTAAATTGGGTGGTGGAGCACAGAAATGCACATTGTTCACTCCTCTGGGTTATAGGATTAAGGTCTGGATAGGCTGCAACAGCAGCAGGAGACTGCAACTCTCCCCAGGAGGTGGATAAGGTGGAGTTCCTCTCCTGTCCTTGCTCCATGAGCCAGGCGTCTGTCTTTAATTCCTCACCCCAACCCTCCATGTGGGTATTCTCTTTTATTTACTGAAGGACAGGATGGAGAGGCGGCAATTGCTCAAGCTCTTGAGATTGATCAGGAGTGACAGCAGGAGATCAGTCGAGACCTGAGGGGCGTTTGGATTTGAAGCCTGAACCTGTGCTGGAAGTGGTCCCCCAGGGATGAGGAAAGAAAGTCTCTGATGAGTCAAGGAAAATCTTCCCCCCAACAAGCCTTTTCCCTACTTGAAATAACTGGACCAGCAGTTTCGCCCCCACAACAGCTCACCGCAGGCCTACGCCTGGTGCGCACAGCTGTGCACCTGATGTCACAACACATCTGGTCCTTTCCACCTCCCCAGTGCCTGGTATCGTGATCATCACTCCACAGGTGCAGAAGTGGAGGTCTAGAGAGAAACTCAGTCTCTATCAAAACATCACACAGCTGCCAAATGGCTGAGCTGGGTGTGAGCTGTAATCATCACAATGCTTCTTAGATTCTGATCGGTAGATGCAATTGCCTGGGAATTTTGCTCAAGCGCAGCCTAGAAGTTGTGTTCGGTAGCTTTGTAGAAGGGCTGAGTGTCTACATTTCTTTCTCTGTGTGTATGTATATGGATGGGGCTCAGACCCTGAACCCACACAGGTAAGACATGTGCTTCACCACTGTGCCCCCACCATACACCATCTGGCCTCACAGCCTACATTTCTCACGCACTCCCAAGGGAGGTGATGTGCTTGTGCAAAGTTTCACACAGGTCTGTCCAAGAGCAGTCGTGGACCACAAACTGTTTGCCAAAGCATCTTTGAATTGCTGTTCTCTGCCCGTGAGGTTTGAGGTAGAGAAGGGAGCTTGTGTGGAGAAGCAGCTGTAGAACTTGGCGCCATACGCCTGGGCTGGCTGTCCAGACCCACCCCACAGTGTGGGTAGGTATGGCAGGCTCAGGCTGAACATGGGACTCCTGATTTGCTTTGCCTGTTCCTCCTTGTCCTTGCTGCATGCTTCCAGGGAGCCTCTAAGACCAGAAATGGTGAGAATGTCCATGCTGGGGTTAGTGCTCTGCGGAACCAGGAAGTAAGGAGAGCTTTGTTGCACCCTTCACTTCTGTTTCACCAGACCAGCTGGCCGGCTCTCTCTACACTAACTCCAAGGGATCCTGGGTCTGGGGAGTAGGGGTGAAGCTGGAGCTGGCAGGGGGACATGGGGAAACTCATCAGCAATCCCAGAACTTGGACAGCAGACATGCACACGAGCCTGCAGCTTGGGGTTCCTGATCAGTAGAGCACCTCTCAGACCACTGTCTGTAGGCCCCAGGCAGTCAGGGCCAGATGAGGCAGGGGATGGTTAAGGAGCATCCTGATTGCGGTCTTAGATTATTGTGCAGGTCAGTACTGGTCCTGTCTGAAGTTCCACAAGCCCCCTCCCTCCCCAAATAAAACTCCAGTAAAAGGTATCAGAAAGCAAGCATAGGACTTCACATTGGACTTAACATTGGCATAGGACTTAACGTTGTCCTGGCTTCAGCCCTAAAAGGCAGTGAGCTCACCCCACCTAGTCTAGGACTCCATAGCTGTCTCCCACCTTGATCCTAACCCACTTTAAACATCTAAGCAAGAAGCAAGCCAAATCAACAATACTCATTAGCAAGGCTCCCCAGCACGGGAGAAAAGATCCCCTTTTAGATCAACCCAGTTGTCACTGAGGGGCCAATCTGTCCCCAAGCTCTGTTGTGGTGGCCCTTGGTAGAAGGCAGGTTGAGACGTGGTTGATGTTCTTTGATCTGGAAAGGGTAGGATGATATTGGTGCCCTTCTGCGTCTTGAGGTTTTGTGGTCATCAGGTTCAGAAGGAAACTGTTGCTGAGGTGGGGGCATTGTTACTGACGGTACTGGGGAGTAACTGCATTAGTATTAATTAAGATAATGGAGTATTAACTTCTCTTTTAGATTGGGTGATGTCAGCATGGCAGCCTGGAGGTCAGTCTTGAATTCCCTCATGCTTCCGCCCACCTCGCTGGCATCTCATCTCGCTGCCTGATGATTACTGCTCAGGGCAGCCCTCATCACGTCACACACAGCTAGCCTGCTTTGCTGCACAACTTCAGGGATGCACTGACATTGTCACCTGTGCTGGGCACTGCCGAGAACCATGGGAGAACTAGCGATACCCACAGGTTAGTGTGGGACTGGGGCCTGCAGCCTTTCATAGCTCTGTTGATCTTCTGGATATAGTGAAGGACCATGGAGCTGCCTCAGAGGCTGGGGTGTGTGTGGGGGGGGACCATGATTGCATGCAAGAGTCCGTGTTTAATCCCTGGCTCTGCAGAGTCCCTTAAGCACCACCAGGAGGGGGGCCCCACAAGCACAGCCTTGGAGGAGCCCCAAAGGGCTCTGCTGGGTGTGGCCTGACAGCAGCAACGAACAAACCGAGCACAGTTAAAATCCTGTCGCAGGAGCAGCACAAACCACAGCATTCTCTGCCTTCCCTCCGTTCCGCTGGAACTGGTTAACGCAGGCCAACGAGGGGCTCTGAGATCCCCCTGTGCCCTGTGCTTCGGGATTCTGCCTAGGCTTCCTGTGCAAGCAGCCCACGGCCCCCTTATTCGGGAGCTTTTTCTAACTCCCTTCCCCAGTCCAGGGTGCTCCCCTGTCACTGCACCTCCTATCACCAGTCTTTCACAGGGGCCAGTCACAGCCACTTTGGTCCTTCTGATTGCTTCGTAACCCACAGCAGCCACGTGTGGCACCTCGACTAATGCCCACAGACATGGGTTGCCGAAGGGGGACATCTCTGGGGCTGGAGCAATAGGGCACTTGTTTGTGACCAGATTGAGTTCAATCCCCAGCACCCCATATGGCCCCTCAAGTACCGCCAGGAGTGATTCCTGAGCACAGAGCCAGGAGTAACCCCTGAGTTTCGCTGGATACGGCCAAAAAAAGAGGAGGGGACATCTCTGCTGACCAGTCTAGAGGACATGAAGGGGTCCCTGGCCTGCCAAGGCACCAGGCAGGCTGGCAAGCAGACAAGAGCCTTCAGTGATGCAAGTCAAGGGGACTTCCACAGCCAGGCCAGGAGGCTACGGTGCCATGAGTTCTCAGCGGTTGGCTCAGGCCCTCTGCAAGCTTGGGACGCTCCCTGACTGGCACTGCTATTGGCTAGGCAGGACCCACCTTTGGGTCTGAGAAGTCTCAGTGAAAGGTCAGGCAAACATCATGTGCTCCCAACAGACTGAGATACGCAACCACCCCTCTGCCATTGGACCTTGGAGACTGCTAGACCTCAGCAAGACACGCTGGGCAAATAGGCTCCAGGCGGCTTTTGGGCGCACCTCAGGAATGGGTCAGAATATAGCCGTATCCCTGCCCAGCCCTTCCAAATGGAATCAGCAATGTCACTATCTCAGAGGCAGAAAGCAGGCCTGGGCAGGGCAGCAGGCATGGGGAGCAAGGCGGTAGGCCAGGCCAGCTGCTGGGGCAGTGGCAGAACCCTGAGAGAGCCGCCCCAATCATGGAGGAGGCGAATGCTAGGCTGGGCACCAGGGAAGGCGGGAAGGACGGGAAGCCTGTCTGCACTCTCCGTGAGAGCTGGGGCCACAGAACGAGGTCCCAGGTAGGTAAGGCCTCCCAGCCCTGCTGCCAGTCAAGCTAGGCGTCTCGTGTTTTCACCTCCTCTTCCTCCACCCACCCCGGGTTCCACTCCTTAACTCAGTGATGCCCCTTGGAGCTTCATCTCTTGCACTCCAGGACAGGCTTGTGTGAGCAGTGGCTTCCTGGGGGGCTCAGGAGGGTGAAGGCTGGGAGGAGAGGCAGGGCCCTGTGGTCACCCCTGGCCCTCATAAACACTCCCCCATAGGAGGCTGGGGGCTGCCACCATCATCCCTGCCTGAGCTCAGGGTAACCAGGTTCGGGTGAACTGTCCAGGGTTTCAGGCTTCCAGGCACTGCTGCCCAGCAAGCCCCCTTGGGTGGACCCGCACAGAGAGAGAGCATGACTGGGGCTGGTTTGGTTCGTTTCAAATCCTCTTTATTTCGAACATGCACGCTTCTCTGTACAGGATTGAGAACTAGGGGATCACACAGCAGGCGAAGAGCTCCCAAGTCTCTCCACAGCGGGGGCACCACCTCCTCTCTCCAGCTCTCCACGTCCTCCGCACGGGGCCCTGATCCAGCTGCCCACTGCTCTCCATGCCAGGGGAGCAAGCAAGGATTTGGCCTTCTCCCGGTCCCTGATCTATGGGTGCTTCAGGATGGCACGAAGCCAAGCGTCTTCCTCTGCCTGGCCGCTGGGGAAGTGACCGCTCATGCCGGAACACGGTGTTTCCCAGGGCTGGAGCCTCATGGTGGCCAAACCCTGTCATACCCTGGCTCAGCTACAGCTAAGGCTCTGTTGGGAGCAGAGGTTTGGGCTATGTGGGGAGTGGGAGGGGTGGCACTGAAGGTGGGAAACGGGGCGGTGCTGCGTGGGATGGGTCTCAGCCGTCAGTTGGTCAGTTCGGGGCGGCAGAGAGGAGCTGCTGGAGTCGGCTCTCAAAGCCCAGCGCAGCTCTACAATCTCAAGCGTCACCGCGGGGGTCACATGCCAGATTGGGGAAGGTAGAGAGGGGTCTAGGAGGGGAGAGGGGGCTGTTCCAGGCAGCCTTTTAGCTTTTTACGTTAAGGCTTTGGGCCGAAAGGCCGTGATGCCAGTTGCGCAATTTGGCAAAACGTGGGCTGTTACGTTCCGTTTCAAACCTTTCCCTGTGGCACAGAGACAGAGAGACAGAAAGACAGAGAGAGAGAGAGAGAGAGAGAGAGAGAGAGAGAGAGAGAGAGAGAAAGAGAGAGAGAAGAGAGAAAGAGAGAAAGGGGTTAGGGCTATGTCCATTGTTTCCCTGTCTGTAGCCGGGCAGAGGGAGGGGACAGTGGAGTCTGGGCTTGGAGAGGCTTTGTCAGCTATGGAGCACTTTCCAGGTGGTCAGCCTAGTTTGGGGCAAGCCCAGAGTCCTGAGGGTCAGGCTGGGGAGACTGAAGTCCTTGACCTAGGTGAGAGGGCGATTGGCTAGTGGACCTGAGGGCAGGATGGGCAAAGTGGAGCATCTCTGGGCTCTCCCTGGCCTGTGTGATTGACGGTAGGCAGGGCTGCTTTGGCTGTGAACCCTCAAGGGTGAACCTACTTGGCATGTGGGCCAAGGTGTTCCCTGCCCCCTAGCTGGGCATCAAGAAGGAGAGGCACCTGTCCCTGGGATGGGGCTTGGTGAACAGACCTGCTGCCTGCCATTCTGTCCCCGGTCTCTGCCAAACCTTCTCTGTCCTCAGAGAGAGAAGCTTTTGAACACCATGGACGGCACCCAGTGGCCAGCATGTATGTGCACACACAGACTCATAAGGCTGTCCAGGCCAGCCAGGATGTCAGGGCCACCTCTCACCAGCTCAGCCCACAGCCTGCTCAACACAGGGCACAGGACAAAGTCAACAAGGAGCAGCCAGAAAGGTAGAAAAAGTATAAATGGTGCGAGCGCCGGGCCACAGATGCCAGAATCCTAGACTGTCCAACTGGTGAGGCCTGTTCCACCCTGAACAGGGAGAACAGACAGAGTCGCCTGGGGCTGGAACTGCACCGTAAGTGTGGCGTCTTTAACCTGGGTGCTGTTTGAAGACATTTGAAAAATGAATCGCTAAATCCAGACCCTGGGCTCCAAGTCAGCAACAAGAAGACACAAGTGACATCTCTACAACCGGCTGAGCCCCAGGAAGTGAGGCTGAATGAGAAGAGCAAGTCCACAAGGCCCTGTGCTATATGGTTCCAGCTACAGGACACTTCTGAGCCGACAATTCTAGAAGCAGAGAACAGGACAGAATGTGGTTACCAGAGGCTGCGTACTCCGGGCAGAGGGCTACATAAGGGCATCTCGGGCACATCCTCAGGGTCATGGGGGATGTTCACTGGACCAATGTCCACCTCCTGGTTGTGGCACTGGCAGGAGGAAATTGCCAGGGATAAAGAGTACACGAGATCTCTGCATCTCTTTCACAGGCACAGGCAGCGCAGGCGGTGAGCACCAACGTAATTAATAGTTTCATAAATTGGTGAATTGCCAGCTTGTGAAAATCAAGATCATCTTTTAGTCTTTAAAAATCAGGACAGGGCATGCTGGTCTGACAGTTTTGTGTGTCCACATCAACCCAGCTGCCTTCCTACACCTGTAGAGCGTGCCCGGCTCCCTGCCCCTCGCCACCCTGTGTCCTGCTCTGAGTCTCTGTGGAGGATTCTGCTGACAAAGGGGCCTTGCCACAGACATGTGAGAAACCCACTAGACCAGAGCAACCTTTCTAAATACAAGGAGGGAGCCAAGAGCACAGCATGAGCGGACGGAAGCTACACCTACACGCAGAGGCCAACATGGGGGACCTGCAACCTGCCCCTCTGAGCCGGGGAGGGAAGCCACAGGCAGCTGGGCCCACAGCCCTGCTGATCACACCGCAGGCATCAGCCATCCACATCCCTGAGACCACCCAGGGCAGGTCTACAGCTTCGTCCTCAGTGGCCAGGCCAGGCTGAAGGACTGTCCTCCAGAATCTAGGACACCCGTTCTACTGCGAGGTGAATGGAAAGTCACCAAGCCAAAACCCAAGGAGAGGAGAGAGCTTGTGAGAGGGGGAATGAGGTCCTGAGGGCCTCTCCGGTGACACCCAGGGGGAGATTCTGTCTTTCTAGAACCCTCAGAACTCAAAATCCATGAGACACAGGGAACTTCTGTTACTGACAGTTGCTGACCCTGAGGGACCCTGTGGGAGGGGCCCCATGCTCAGACAGAGGCCCCTGTGCCCGGGGAAGGGGACACTGACAAGTCAGCCCCCGTGCTCCAGGGAAGCTCTCGGACAGAGAGTCCTGGACAGCGGCTCAGTGGGGAAGGGCTTTGACACCGTTAGCGGAGGAGGGTTTGCGTCACACCCTCTGGTAGCTCACGAGAATCAAGGCTGGGACATTGGGGCTGGGGAAGAGCTCAACAGGCTGGAGCACATGCTGTGCTTGAGGGAGTACCTGAGTCTGATCCTGTGACTCCCAGGTCCCTGGACCCACGTTAGGAGTAGTCCCCAAGCACCACCAGGTGGGAAACAAAAACAAGACAAGAAAACATTCTGGGACAGGATGGGGGTGCAGGGGGCTGGGGTGACACACAAGAAGGTTCACCCATGTTTGGGATCCATATGCCTCGCAGATTTGATTCTGGCTTTGGATGGAACCTGGTCTGCCCCTATTGGTAACTTCTCAGGACTCCCCAATATGGGCCTGGCTTTGGGGCCACTAGGACCCCAGAACGCCTTCCTAAAGACAAAGGGAAGCAGTGAAGACCTCCGGAGAAGAGGGGAGGCACCCATCTCTGGTGGAAGCTGGGAGTGTTACTTTACCTGCAGCCACGAGTACAGGGCTGGGTGGGTGTGAGTGGGGACTCATGTCAGCCCACACAGACAGTTTGCTAAGGTGCTGGAGTCTCTCCTGGGCTCCCCCGCCACGTCCGCAGCTGACACCTGGGCTGTTCAGGAGCCTGTCCTGCCCTCACTGTAAGGGCAAGGACCCTGTAGACTAGCTCTGCCTTAGGCTGGCCAACAGGTGGGTGCTGAAACCTTGGAGGCCATTTCCCTGCTACAAATACAGAATCGTGGCCTGAGAGCAGAAGAGAGAAGGGCAGGGCCAGCTGCTCAGGGACTTTCAGGAGGAAGGAGCAGAGAGGAAGGAGCAGGGGGAATCGTGGGGTCCTCTGACACGTCACATGCAGACTGATCTACCCTCGAGGCCAGGCTCTGACAGTCTCTGAGGCCGCTGTCATGGCACTCCTGCTAGCCTCCCTACATGCACCAGATGATTGCACCCCAGCATGTGGCTGGTACGAGCACCCTAGCACCCTTGTACGAGGTCTGGGAAAACAGGTTCTGTGGAAGAAAGCTACGTGGAATCAGTGTGCGGTGGGCAGTGGGGCGGGGGGTGTGTGTGTGCACAGCCTTCAGGAGGGACCCCAGACTCTTTGTCAGGGCCCCCGCTGGGGAGGACACAGAAGCGGGGAGGGGGGCAGACGGCGGCTCCAATGAACAGACTTGGGGCTCATAACTTCCCTGGGGTGCAAGTTCCCAGCACCAGGGAGGGTCGAGGGCATGGTCTAAGGCCACAGTCAGTGCTTTATCCTTTCACACACAGAACTGAGGGGGCCAGAGAGAGCTCGACCAGTACCACAGTTCCCCAGCACCGCTGGGAGTGAACCCCGGACATAGAGCCAGGAGTAACCCCTGAATGTTTCTGAGTGTGGGTTGCAAATAGAAAGATACTAGAACTGAGCCCTGCAAACATTATATGCCCAGACCCTGGGCACCCCAGGCTGGTTTGGTCTGACAGAACTAGAAACACATCCTACCTCCTGGGGCCACAGGGAGGTTGGGCACTGTGGGGGAAAGCTCTGAGGAGGGCCTTCAGAAAACAGAGCTAGGAAAGGGAGCTTGCACCCCCCCAGTGCTAAGCAGGAGGAGTGCTGGGCACCCTAAGCACCTCCACTGCATAGCCAGACACCCCAGAGGAAACGGCTGATGGTGGCACAGTGCCATAGTGGAAAGCTGCCTTCCCTGGCCAGCTCAGACCTCTCTTTTGATTTCTGGGTCCTCATTGTCAATTTCTCTCCCATGAAACACGGTGGGAGTAGAAGCAGGAGGAGAGACCCCAAGACATACACAGGGAGATTCCAGGACCCCCACCTCCTGCTGGGGTCCAAAGAAGCATATGAGAACCAACATTCCCTGGGTATCTACAGGACCAGGTAGGACATGCCCCAAAGGATGCTTCTGGAAGGCAAGAAAGGCGGGGGCCAGCTGCAGGCCTGGAGACTCCCCTCCACCACGCTACCTCTTGCGTCCTCACTCCTCACTGCAGAGACCTCAGGGATGGGAGAGCGACAATGAGAGAAGACACAGCGCTCAGCGATCTGCTTCCACTACAAGCTCCTGCCCTTCCACATGACTAACCAATGAGATTCACCCCCAGAGCCAGCGGGCAGACGACCTGGAAACAACCGCAGCTCCTCCGGCAGTGCTGGCGGGTCAGAAAGGCTGGGCATCCGGTCACCCCTGCTGCTTGCTCGAAGGGAGGACCCAGGAGATGAGCAGCAGTTTGCTCTGGGCTGTGAGATGTTTGCCACTAGCAAACGTTTGGCAAAGACTCAGTGTCTATGTGGGTGGAGAGTTGCTAGCAGGAGGGGGTGGGTGGGGAGCACGGTGGTGCGGGGAGAGAGGAGGGAGCGACACAAGAGCCCAATTACCATCAGTTGCTCTCCCCAGAGCTGGTGAACCCCATCATCACCAGCTCATTGCAGGAGGTCAAACACTGCCCTGGAAATGCGCTACATCGCCCAGCAGGCCTGGACAGAGTGTGTGAGGCCCCAGGCAAAGAGTGACAGACAATTGGATCAGTAAAGACACAGGTTCCAAAACACAATCCACGTCCACTGGGGCTGACCCCATCTCCAGGCATCTCCTCTCTGCTATCCTGTAGCCACCACCAAATACGGCGCCCCCACCCCACCTTGCAGCCCCGGCCCAACGAGAAACATCTCTGAGCTCAGCTTCCCACATGGAGGCTGTGACCATGCCAGGCTGCCTCTCAGGAGGGGACTGACTTAGGCACTGGAAGCATAAAATGTCACCAAGAGCCGCGCCTCACCACCGAAGGTCCGAGCGGCGAATCCCAGCAAACAGCAGCTCTGTCCTCACTCCCAGGGCTGGAGTTCCACAGTGGGGACTGTCAGGGAATGGCACCGAGACCCCAGGCCCTGCGGATGCGCCTCCCTTGCTGGGACTCCTCAGCAGTTCTGGGGCTTCCAGCCACGACTGGAGGCAATGCTCCATCTGTGCCTAGACGGACGCCAGGGCTCCAGCGTCCACAGCCGGCACAGCCCTCCACGTGCTGGTTACTCAGATCCTTGCCTGCACACTCCTTCCTGACAAGCCCGCGGGGTGGGCAGGGCAGCTGGCCCATGCCCCCGTGGGGGAGAGATGCCCTCCTTCTCAGCAGCCCAGCCGTGGCCAAAGCAGCGCTGCTCCCTGCCTGGGAACACAGCCAGGAGAGCCCAGAGTTCTCACGCCTGCCGCCTGGGCTCTGGGGGATACAGGCAGCTCCAGGCATCCACTCTGTACTGACCCGACACCAATGGCCCAAGTCAGTATTAGCCAGAACCCGATAGGGACCAGGAGCTTGAAAGGGTCCTTCCAAGAGTCATGTGACCTAGGGGCTGCCCAGGAAGGGGTGGGATTGGAAGGGCCACAGAGCCCAAATACAGGCACTTACCTTGATCTTCGCAATGCTTCCTCATCCGGGTCTTGCACTGCGGGTGGAAAGTGACTGGTCAGGAGGCATCATGAAAATAGGAGGAAGATAAGCTCTAGCTATGGGCATTGGGTTCCCGCCGGGGTCTGAACAGTGGCCATAAATGGTGGCAAGCAAAGGGACCCAGGAAAAATGGGACATAGAGGAAATGGGGCACTGGGAAGGCCCAGTGGTCAGCGTGTGGCCCACAGGCCTTTTCCTAGTTTGGGTTGCCTGTTGGCCTGCAGCTACCACGTTAGACCAGCTGCCCACTGCACAAAGGAAACTAGGCAGAAAGCTGGTAAGATTGACCCACCCCAAGGGAGCTAAGGGGTGGCTCAAGGGACGCTAAGGGGTCTAGGAGGCTCCCCACAACCCACTGACCAAAGGGGCTTGGCTCATCTTGGGAGCTGGAAAGGAGGTTTGCCTCCAGGGGCCCTTGTGAAGGGGGGCCCTCAGCGGCTGCACTCTTTGTCCCACCCCCAGCACACACTTACTAAATTCCGTGCCCGTCATCTGGGCCAGGATGCGGAAGGAGCGGGACTGCAGGTTGGAGGAGCGGCGGGCCCACTCATCGGCCTCATCCTCAGGCTTGTTCTGGTTCTTGATCACAGCCTGGTACACGGGCGGAGGCACTGTCGACAGCCATGTCTTTCACAGGAAGGCTCCTGTATATGGGGGAGAGGTGTTGGGCAAGGGCCAGCTGAACCTGCTCCTGCCGCCCCGCCCCCAGCCTCCACACTTCTTGGTGGCCCCCCATTTGTCTGAACCCACCATGCTCTACCCACTGCCGCCCAACAAGGGCGTGGTCTGGGTCCTCAGTGCTCAGGGTGGGGACCATGAGGCATCCATCCCTCCCGGGGATAGCCAGGGCTGGGTATCCCGCCAGCCAGCCCTGCTCTCCCACTAATTCAACTGCAAGTCAGAAGGGGCTAAGGAGAGAACAGCAGATGGGGCCCAACCTCCCTGAGTGACCAGGCCCTGAGTGAGGACAGCCCATCTGGTCACCCCTGGCTACCACTCACTTATGCATCTAGACAGGGAGCTGCCCAGCTATATGGCCTGGCCAGGACAACAGTGTGTAGACTCAGCCCCAGTCTGACAGGCTGTGGGGCATTGATGGGGCGAGGAAGGGTTGAGGCAGTCCAGTCTGTGGGCTCCTTTGCAGATACAGGACCTGGGGCTATTGGGCGCAGAGCGCCAGAGAACTTCCTGGCTCTCTGCCCCAGGGCAGTGTGGCCTTTAAAGGGGGACATGGAGATGGTCCCCTTGACTCCTGGGGCCTAACACAGAGTAGATGCGCAAAACTTCACTGCATGAAGCAATCGCAGCTCACACCTCTGGGCCCAGTGAGCCCCAACCCAGATCAGAATAGGGCAGGATACAGCTAAAGCAGGGGTTCCCCTGACCTTGGCCAGGATCCTCCACCTCCAGCAGGAGGTCAGGAAAGTGACTCACAGCAGTGACACCCTGTGCCCCCCAGCCCTCTTCCCTAACATACTAAAACAGAGACCCTTCTAGAAAGGCTACCCGATGACTTCAGCTAGCAGTTAGGTAGCGTAGACAACATGCCAAACTAGAACTAGCTTCCAGGGACCCAGCTCTGTGTCTCTTCCACCAGAGCCTCTGCAAGCAGACAGGGTTCAGGAAGGTCGCTCTGGAGCAGCCTTGACAAGCCTCAAGCTTCATGCCTGCAACCCTAACCTAGTCCAGATAGTTCTAGGCTATGTCGTGACCACAGCCCCCGGCTGCTGCTCTGGCTCTCTCTTCTTGCCCTCCTCATCTCTGCTTCGTGACAGGAGCTGAGCGGAACACTGGTCTGCTCTCTTGGGATTGCAGAGAGATGTGTGGTCCAGAATGGCTGAGAGCAGAGTGGGAGGAAGGGGACAGGAAGTGACTGCCCATCTTGCCCTGAGATGGCAGCCACCGGGAGGAGATGGGGAAAGGAGCAGATTCCAAGGGTGGTCTGGGCAGGGGGATACAGGAGCCACCCATGGAGCAGGGTACCCCCTGGGAAAGGTGGTTTCTGAGATAGAAAGGAGTCCTAAGGCTTTAGGTACGGGGTGCCAGGGCCTTGGGGAGCTGGGTCCCGGAGAGCCACAGCCAGGACTCGCTGTCTTGTAGGAGCAGTGTGGATTGTGTTGTGGGGGGGAGAGGAGTGGGGGGTCCAGGGCTTCTCTCCAAGGACCCTGCTGCCACTTCCCTGCAATGTTCCCATAAGGAGCTCCCCGGTCGTTCCAGGACAGCTGCTGAGTGCAAGTTCTTGGGATTCGGTCATTGGCTTCACACCCCCACCAGACTGTGCAAAGAGCACAGACTTGTGTTGTTTCCACAACAGAGAATGAAAGTCAAATGAAGGCGTTGCTGCTGGGTTAGACGCTTGTGTTCAGGTAGTGGGAATAGGGACAGAGAGCACGGGATAGGTCTGTCCTTCCCCTGGGCCTGAGGCCAGTCTCTGGAGCCACTCCCGGCCAGTAACCCTCCACAGGCACCATGAGATTCAGAGAGACCGCCTGTGGGCATCCATAGTGCTGGACGCTGTTTCCACACTGGACCCAGCTTTCTATGGATGAGCCTGGCAGGTGTTGTCTCCTCCACATCCATCTGTCATGAGGGTGAATCCATGAGACCCACCCTGGGGTGTGGCCTCCAACAGGCCCCCTTGGCCACCTTCTCCCTGAATGCCACTAGCCAGGGTAAATTCCATGCTGTGCACATGTGGACAAGAAAGGCTAGGTCGAGCCCCTGAACAGCGTGCCCAGGACCAGACAGGGCTATAACTTGCGTCCCAGCCTCCAAGGAAGGACACTTTGGGTGATGCAAATCTCACTTTTTTGGATTCATTCATCTTCTGATGTCTACCCCCCCAAAGGTAAGTTCTTGCCTGTATCGTCAGGAAAGTCCATCACATGGCTGAGGCTGTGAGGAAGAATGTGGACCGGAACCAACGACTGCTGTTTTCAGACACACCTACGACACCCCGACACCATCCCACAACCAGACAGACGCACGACGACGCAACACACTGGATTTACTTACGCCAGAGGTGACGCCCTGCCAAGCAGAGGAAAGCCCAGCAGAGGGCGCATGTCCATCAGGGGGTGGCAGAGGGTGGCGCACACACGGGGAAGCGGGGTTAGGGTCAGAAGTGCGTTATGGGAGTGGGGTGGAGAAAGGAAGAAGAGAGAAAAGAAAAATTGTCAGCGAGGAAGAACGGTGGAAATTAACAGCAGAAACGGAAGCACCTTCAGGCCAGGGGGGCGCTCTGACCCCCAGGCATCATGGCAGGACCAGCCCAGCAGGGGGCTGAGTTAGAAGGGGAACTATTTGCTGCCTGGGCTGCAAGGGAAGGGAAGGCAAAGGAGGGAATGGATGGGAAAGGTCCTCTGAGAAGCCTCGGTTAGATCCATGTGTGCCGTGTTAAAAATCACAGAGGTAGTAAAAACCAGATCAGAATATCTCACTATGGTGCAGGAACTAAGGTTAGCGCAGAGCAATTCTTTCACTTCTTTCCGCTGGACTCCCCTTTGGGGACAGCTCCAAGGACACACATGGCCAATAAATGTGAACAGGAAATACTTGTGGAGTGCTTCGGTTTAGGCAGCCTTATTTTTCTGGGTAGGCATGAGCTAAGGGCGGTGTTTTTAAACTTGCACGTTTCGTGCTTTGAAACGACCGGATGGAGTGAACTCAGCCACCACTGCCAAGAGTTGTGTGGAGCTGCCGCCTGGTACCTGACCAGATTCAAAGTCCAGGTTCCAGGGCAAGCGACCTCTGCCCCGGTGTGGCCCTGTGGGTGAGCTGCAGTCCTGAAGATCTGGCCTCCACAGAGGGGGTTCAGAATGCCCCCTTATAACCTGTGCTTAGGTGATACCCATGGGGTGGGGGTCTGGAAAGGCAAAACACTGGTAAGAGTTTTCTGGGATTTTGTCAGCCTCTTTATCCCAGATACAAAGTTTTGTTGTTTCGTTTTGGTTTTTGTTTTTGTTCTTTTTTTTTTTTTTTTTTTTAGCTTCCGAAAGGAGTGTAATCATTATTTTAAGATTTCTTGGCTGGAGATTCTAACACAGACCAGAGGTTCCCAAGAAGTTCCCCAGTCTGTTCTGAAAATCACTAAAAGCAGACTGCGAGTGTGTGTGTGAAAGGAAGGGAAATCAGACAGAGACACACAGAGAGATGAAGGGGAGACAGATGAGGAAAGAAAAGAAAGAAAGAAAGAAAGAAAGAAAGAAAGAAAGAAAGAAAGAAAGAAAAGAAAGAAAGAAAAGAAAGAAAAGAAAGAAAGAAAGAAAGAAAGAAAGAAAGAAAGAAAGAAAGAAAGAAAGAAAGAAAGAAAGAAAGAAAGAAAGAAAGAAAGAAAGAAAGAAAGAAAGAAAGAAAGAAAGAAAGAAAGAAGAAGAAAGAAAGAAAGAAAGAAAGAAAAAGAAAGCTAAGCAAAAAAGACAGAAAAGCGAAGTAAATAGAAAGAGATGGGGCCGGGCGAGCACAGCGGGTAGGGCATTTGCCTTGCATGTGGCCAGCCCAGGTTCGATCTCTGGCCTCCCATATGGTCCCCTGAGCACCACCAGGAGTAATTTCTGAGTGCAAAGCCAGGAGTAACCCCTGAGATCGATGGGTGTGGCGCAAAATGCAAAAAGAAAAAGGAAAGGAAAGAAAAGATAAAAAAGAAGAAAGAGAAAGATGGAGACAGACTGAAAGAAGGATACAGGAAGGCGCAAGGCAGAGAGATGCCCATTGACATCTGCACCATTAGGAGTTTCATTCACTGTTCTCAGCAACCTCTCCTGCTCAGCTCTCACTTCAATAACAGGGAAATTCCAGGAACCATGGATGTGGTAGTCACCACCAGGGGGGCTTCCCTGGGGCACAGAGGAGATGCCCAAGTTGGGTGCTCATTAAGCTTTGAAGAAGCCAGCTGCCAAGGCAAATGAGTGGCCCAGAGGCTGGTTCCCAAGCAAGGGCCCCAGTCCCATTAGACTTCGTCTTTGGGAGAATGCAGCAACTCCCCACCTCCAGATAATAGGCAGCTTCACTGTGATAGGATGAGTGACCGGAAGGCATCCTGATTGGCAGGGTTCCTCCTGAAGTCACTTTCTAAGTCAGCTCCCTTTCCATGGAACCAGAGGGAAATGCAGGGCCTGGGAAAAGCACTTGGAGAGACCCCTGGCTTCTGCATTTCTCCACCCTTCAAAGGGACCCGGAGGTTGATTCTGGAGAGAGGAGCATGTGCTCCCCGATGGCCGTGACCAAAGCCACATGTGAACTGAGTCCCCAGAAGCCCGGGCGAGGAAAGAAAGTGGCCAGAAGTCTCAGATGGCCGTGGCCTCTGGCGCTTACCCACTGAAGTCACTGCCCTGGGCCTGGGCCTGGCCAGCAATGGCGTCCATGATGGCGTCCTGCGGTACATGCTGATGGGCGTATTGTACTGCGGCGTGGATGATGGTGGCCTTGCCGCCCAGCCCCTTCACCTCGATGGGCTTGTGGGTCGACAGGGCTGAGTCCTTCAGGCGTTGGGGTTGAAGCGTTCCTGGTAGTCCGCGCTGGGGAGGGGCGCGGGGGTGCAGGATGGGGGTGGAAGGAGAAAAGGAAGGCAACAGGTGGCATTACGGTGGGCCAAGACCAGGGCAGGCGGTGTGGACATGTTGAGAGAGAACCGGACCCCAGAGAGGCGGCAAACCCCCTCCCTCTCCTCCCTGGACTGTGGGCGGCTGGGGGAAAAATGTCCTCCAAAGCCTTTTCTTTTGCTTTATAGGCTTTGCTGGCCACTCTTGGCCTCCCCAGATTGCTGGACACCCGGCTCAGCCTGGCTACCTCCAGGCCTCAGCAGGAGGCGCCGGGAATGGCGAGCTCTCTCTCCACGCTGAAGCAGAGACAAAGACGGGCTGGGGAGTAGGGGTCGGGGTCTGGGACAGAAGCTGGGCCACACGTGAGCGACATCTGCAGCCCAAGCAGAGTCCCAGCGCCCCAACGGCGACAAGCAGCGCCATGCCCCACCCCACCCCAGCGTATTCTGAACGCCAGTTTCTCTGTGAAGAGGCACGTTGGCAGACATAGGGATCTCCGGCCGCTGCGTGCACGTGTTTCTTCTTCAGACCAGGGTTCAGGCTGCAAATCCGAGTTGCTGGGCTCTCGCTGGCACCAGCATCTGGGGCCTTCCCCTTCCAGCTAGCAAGCGGCTCCCCAGTCAAAGACAAGTTCAGGCGCGGTCCCCTCCCCCTCAACAGTCTTCAGGCAAACACTGAGCCGGGAGCAGTCCACACTCGCCCCTCCAGAACCCGCTTGGCTTCTGAGAAAGAGCAGGACCGCCTCCCCTCCATCCTCGAAGCCTCACACCCATGCAGGCGCACTCAGGGACACAAATTCACCCCCATGCACACAGGAACACAGGATCACATGCGGGCGCAGGCGCACGCTGCCCGGACAGCAGCGCTGACGCATGCTGGGCTTTGAAGCATAGCGCACACACATGCTGTCCTTGGATACTAACTTGGCTGGAGAGTTGGCTACCACCTGGGAAGAAGAGAAAGAGCAAAGACAGAGCTATCAGAGTCAGGCTCCTGCAAGAGGATAGAGGGACGGCGGCGCTAGGGACCATCCTCAGACTGGCCGCTGCCGAGGGTGAGCCAGCAGGGACAGGCGCTCTGGGTGCGGAGGGTTCAGGGTGAGGCGGCGCAAGAGCTGCAGTCGGGACTTCCGTTTGGGTGTGAGAAGCTGACGGCAGAGATTCCCTTTGGACTTGCCCCGGGACCCAAAGCCAGGAGAGAACTTTTCTTGTCCATCTTCACCTGTGCATGCATACTATGAACTTGAATCCCCCACGGCCAGACTGGCGCTAGACCCCAGGAAAGAAAGCTGCATTGGAGGCGGCGCATAGAAGCCGCCAGTTCATAGAAGCCGTAGTTCAGGGCCCTGTGGGGCCACCACCAGGCAGGACTGGCCTTTGTTTAACCCCCACGTGCTCTCAGGCGGGAGTTGCTGAAGTGTCTGTGATATAGCGTCCCGGTCCGGCATCTCTCAGAGTTACCCTCTGTCCCACAGGGGTAGGCCCTGGCCACTCCTTCTGAGGCACGGGGGCTCTGCCACCCCCCCATCAATGCCCTTCAAGGCCCTGTGGCTGGATGAACGAGTTAAGGAGGCATGTGAAGAAGTGTGGTTAGAAGCTTACGTTGGGAGCACCCAGCTCAGCAGCCCAGATTGCTCGCCCCCAAAGACGACCCCCCACACAGTCACACCTGGGGTGCCCCTGAGCATCCGCTCCTGGGGGAAACAGCACCTGCGATATTCTCCCGGAAGGCAGTGGCAGCTGCCCCACAGCCCTGAGGAGAACAGCAGGGGCAAAGAACAGCCTGAACAGAGCCCTGATGGGCAAAGGATGCCCTGATCAAAACCCGAGGGGAAAGAAAGCAGAGGTAGTGGCCCTGGGCCCCAGCTCTGCCATTTACCCAGATCTGACCAAGTCAGGCTCTGACCCGGACCCACCAGACCAAAGCCAGGACAGTAGCTCGCGCCCCAGCCCCACGTGCCTGGTGCTGTCTCTGGGCTGATAACATTCCCTCTGTCGTCGTAGGGGCTCAAAATAGCCACCAGCCCAACTATATTAGGAAAGAGCCGGCACAGGTCTCCCATTCCTTTTCCATTTTTGGAGGGTGCTGACAGCTGCAGAGTCGGCTCTGGCTGAACCAGCCTAGTGGCCGTGTGAAGGGCAGTTGACCCCTGGGGGTCGGTCTCTGTCCTGTCCTGCGGGGGCAACCAGCTCCTTCTTTGGCATTGATTCCTGTTCTGGCTTCGCTTGTCAGACAACCGGAGGCTAGGCTGCTTGAGGCCCAAGAGCTTAGAGAGGAGCCAGCTGGGGGTGGGAGAAGGCGAAGATGTAAGACCTGCCTGGAGGCCGTGCACCCTCTGTCCTGAAGGATGCTGCCAGCACCGGTCCCAAAGAGATCAAGTAAAAGAGGGCGGTAGGGAGGTTTATTCCAGCTGGGCCTCCACCCATCTGCTCCTTCCCACTCCTGGCAAGATAGGCCAAGGAATTACATTGCACACTCCCGAGAGAGAAAGAGAGAGTAGGGGAAAGTACATCCTTTTTGGAGTCAGTTAGAGGAAGGTTAAAATCTTGACTGTGGGGGCTGGAGCAATAACACAGCAGGTAGTGTTCGGCCTTACCCATAGCCGACCCAGGTTTGAATCTCCGGCATCCCATATGGTTCCTTGAGCAATGCTATGAATAATTCCTGAGTACAGAGGCTGGAGTAACCCCTAAGCATCGCTGGGTGTGGCCCAAGCAAAATAAAAAAGTTTAAATAAATCAATAAAATCTTGACTGTGGGCATGGATTTGACTCAAATGGTATGGCAGTGAGAGGCCCTGAGTTTGAAAACTGGCACCCACATGGCTCCCCCAAGCACTGCTGGCTATAGCCTGGAGCCCCATACACCTCTGGATTTGAGGGTCATGGGGCCAGAGCACCACCAGGATGGCCCTAGCCACTGCCCTGCCCTGAATATGGTTCCTAGAAAAATAATTTCTGAAAATATACTTCGTAAAAATTTTGGGAGAGGAGCTGGAGAGATAGTGCAGCAGGTAGAGTGTGGCCAACTCAGGTTTGATCCCCAACATCCCATATGGTCCCCGAGCACCGCCAGGAGTAATTCCTGAGAGCAAAGCCAGGAGTAAACCCTGAGCATTGCTGGTGTGACCCAGACACCAAAAAATAAATTAAGTTAATTTAATTTTAAAATAAAAATGGGGGCCGGAGTAATAGCCCAGCGGGTAGGGGCGTTTGCCTTGCCGCCAAAAAAAAACTGGGCATGCGGCCCACCGGGTTCGATCCTCAGCATCCCATATGGTCCTCCAAGCACTGCCAGGAGTCATTCCTGAATGAAGAGCCAGGAGTAACCCCTGAGCGTCGCCAGGTGTGACCCAAAAAAAAGCAGAAAAAAAATAAAAATAAAAATGGGGTGGGTGAGAAACACCTGATAGTGCTCAGGGAATACTTCAGCTCTGTGCTTAGAGGTGACTTAGCCATGCTCAGGGAACTGTGTGGTGCTGGTGACCGGAACCCAGACCTCCTGCATGCCACACACTCGCTCAGCCCTTCCCCCAGAAGAATCATCTTGACTCTCCTCTTCCAAAATATAAACGCCTTTGGACAAATGACCCCTGACTCAGCCTCAGTTTCCTCATTCATAAAATCGGGAAGGTGGCGCCCATCAGCCACATGGGTCATGCAGATTAAACAGTTGTGAGTGTGAGGCTCTCCAGGCTTACTAACAGCAAGCCGGCGTTTGCCCAGCTGTTGGCTGTGAGCAATTAGACAGGTGTAGGTGCAGGTGCAGGTGTGGCAGAGGGCTCAGCCAGCAGGGGTGCCCAGAACCCTGCCCCAGGCCCACTGGCATTGCCCGGACAGCAGATCACACTTCACTTTTGTTCTTTTTTTTTTTTTTTGGGGGGGCGGGAAACTCAGAGTTACACACACACACACACACACACACACACACACACCCCAAGTGTTGTTTCCCTGGCCTCTGCCTCCATGTTTTTGGGCAGAAGAAGGGGATTGGACCATACCCGGCAGTGCTCAGGGGGCTATTCACAGCCTGTGCCGTGAGTGGCCCCTGGGTATGCTCAGGGAGAACAGTACCAGGAACGGAACCAAGGCTGGTTGTGTGCAGGGCAAGCAGCCTCACTCCACTACCTCCACTTTAGATGAAGTGCCTGCCTGCCCCCTTCCTCCCTGCGGCCTCTTCCATCCTTGGGACTGCTGGACCCAGAGCTCTGAGCATCCGCTAGTTGTTTAGCACTTATCAGGCGCTGTGACATCTGTGTCCGCAGGGGGCACCTTGGCAGTCATGGGAAAGTGGCAGATCTTTATCTCTGCAGAAAGAGCCAGCAGCGCCCCTTCCTGCCATGCCAGTGCCCTCATTAGCTCTCTAGCTGTGTGACCTCGGGAAATAACTCAGTCTCTCTGAGATTCTTTTCTGCTGCTTGTAAAGAGGAAGAGATGCCGCCCACCTCTGAAGTTGTTGTTGAGAAGGTTGTTATAATGTCTATGTACTATTAGCTGGGCCTCACCTAGACCGGGAACTCATTGGCCTTCCCGTGGCTGTAGGCGGGACTCTCAGAGGCTGCATCCCTGCCTGACAGCACCTCCATGGCAAAGAAAGGGGCTGGTTCCACCCTGCCACTCCCCACTTGCCCTGGCAGGTGCTTCTTCCTGAAAAAAAGCCTAAGTATCTGGCTTTGCCACCTTGGACAAGGTGCTCAGACCTTGGCATGCTCAAGGCTCACCTCACAAGGGCCTTAGACAGGGCAGGGCAGCCCTGAGTGGGGGTGACTGAGACTTCAATAGCAGACAAGGAAGGATGTGGGCAGGGTGGCACAGAGCATGGGGTACCCGCTCTATGACTCCCAGCACAGGGGACAATAGCAAGTAGTAAGTGGTGAGTCCAGCACATGTATCGAGCGCAGCACTGACTCGGTTCAGGCCCCCCAGCCTTCCCGAGGCAGGCCCAGGCGCAGAGGAGGACCCCCCCACAGGACACCCGGCTCTGACGCGGGCTGCACTCTCTCCAGCACAGGCCAACAGACCGTGAGCACACGACAGGTAGAAGTTGCCTCTCAGCCTCCCCCTAAGACCTCACTGACACCTCCCACCTCCACTCTAAGCTCCTTTTTGTTTTGATGCCACACCCAGTTTGGACTCTGTGCTCCAGGATCGTTTCTGGAGCACTCAGGGGACCATATACCATGCCAGGCATTAAACTGAAGTTGACCATGTGCCAAGCAAATGCCCTAATCCCTGTACTGTCTCTCCAGCCCATCAGCAAAAGTTTCTTTCTACTTAGAGTCCCACCAGCTAGCTCTCACGTTGGTGCTGGGGGTGGAGGGGTTGGCAAAGTGGGTGGGCCTATTCCGAGGCTCCTGCTGCCTCTCCTGCCCCTTTCCTCCTTCCATTTCCAAATCTCTCTGCATTCAGCTCAGGAGCTCCTTCCTCCAAGCAGCCTTCCCAGACTACTTCTAGGCCTGGAGAACTCGCCTTCTCTGCTCCTGCCTCAGGGCTCCCAAAGGAACAGAGATGAGCCAGTCCCTTGCTCCAGAGCTCCTGGAGCGGCTTTATCCTCTTCTGGGCAGTGTGAAAGTTGGGGAGTCGAAGTCTCTGGCATTGAGGCCTGGCAAAACCATTAAGTAGCTGGTCCTTGATTAACCTCACTTTCCCCCCCCGTGCAGAATCCAGCACATCACCATGTGGCGTAAAACCGCGATACTCCCGGCTTGTGGTAAGTGTCACCAAAATCAGTTTTAGTACCTGCTCCCTCGAGGGCTGACTGGAGGCCAGCCCTGGCTCTGAGCACTTGGGCAGGCCCCTCTGAGCACTGAGGACCCAGGCGGCCCAGCCCGCCTGCACAGAGTGTAACTGTGCACAGTTCACGCACCCTCCTAGGAGTCCAGCACCCGAGGCCTTCCCTCGGAGGCTCATCTGATACATCTGAGCCATCTCCCTCAGGGTCTCTGCCGAGTACAGGCCAATGGGGTTGTTATACTGCCTTGGCTGCCTTGGGCCCAGGGGCCCTTTCGGGCTGAGTGAGTCCGAGGCCCCTTCTGGGCTGCTCATGGTCCCTGGGCTGCCTTGCGGAGGACCATGTTCAGAAGCCTCCGTGTGAAGAGAAGCCGGAGGTCTGAGAGAAGGAGGAGCTAAGGTTCGGGCCGAGCTCCGGGATGCCAAGGCTGCCCGGGCTGGCCCCCGCTCTCGGGCTGGGCGCCATCAGGCTGCCGTTCACGTCCAGAGCAGGGTCCTGGCCCAAGGTAGGCGCCATGCAGGGAGAGAGAAAAGAGGAGTTAGAGCCCACCAGCATCCAGCCCTTGTGTGGATCTGAAAGTGAGGTAAGAGAGGGGTGCCCACAGCCATAGTCTGCAGGCCAAGGCACAGGGCACAGGAGGGCCCCACGGGGTCCTGGGAAGAGAAAGGTTTGATCAGGAAGAGCAGGGCAGGCCCAAGACTCCTGGCTCAAGGCTGGCATCTTCCTGCACAAAAGGCAAAGCCCCGCAAAGAAGCCAAGCTGAGCCAGTGAGGCCAGAGAGAGGGAGGCGGTGTCTGGGAGGGAGGGAGGGAGCCGGTTGCCCTACATCTGTTCCCCTCCCGCCACCCCAGCCTCAGTGGAGATGGGCCAGCCCTGCCTCACTCCATGCTGAGATGCCTCACACATGGGCAGTGAGAGAGGCCCCTCTCCTGACCAGCAGTGGACAGGCAGAGGTGCATTAGGGGACCCTGAGGATGAAGGGCATTGAGGGTTTGTTGGTTTTGGATTTTGTTTTGGAGCTACACCCAGCTGTGCTCAGGGATGACTCTGAGCTCTGAGCTCAGGGATCACTCCTGGCGGTGCTTAGAGGGCCATGTGTGGTGCTGGGGGTTGGAGCCCCGGGTGGGCCACATGCAAGGCAGGCGCCCTGCCACTCGCTACTACCTCCGGCCCAGGTGTATATGCTTGGCTTCCAGGTAGCTCTCTGCCCCCCCCCCGCCCACTCCCTCTCTCTGCCCACCTCCCTGCTCTGCCCACCTCCCTGCTCTGCCCACCTCCCTGCTCTGCCCACCTCCTGCTCTCTGCTCACCTCCCTTCTCTCTGCTCACCTCCCTTCTCTCTGCCCACCTCCTGCTCTGCCCACCTCCCTGCTCTCTGCCTACCCTCCCTGCTCTCTGCCCACCTCCCTGCTCTGCCCACCTCCCTGCTCTCTGCCCACCTCCCTGCTCTGCCCACCTCCCTGCTCTCTGCCCACCTCCCTGCTCTGCCCACCTCCCTGCTCTCTGCCCACCTCCCTGCTCTCTGCCCACCTCCCTGCTCTCTGCCCACCTCCCTGCTCTGCCCACCTCCCTGCTCTCTGCCCACCTCCCTGCTCTGCCCACCTCCCTGCTCTCTGCCCACCTCCCTCTCTCTGCCCACCTCCCCTGCTCTCTGCCCACCTCCCTGCTCTGCCCACCTCCCTGCTCTCTGCCCACCTCCCTGCTCTGCCCACCTCTCCCTGCCTCTGCCCACCTCCCTTCTCTCTGCCCACCTCCCTGCTCTGCCCACCTCCCCTGCTCTCTGCCCACCTCCCTTCCTCTCTGGCCCACCTCCCTGCCTCTGCCCACCTCCCTGCTCTGCCCACCTCCCTGCTCTCTGCCCACCTCCCTGCTCTCTGCCCACCTCCCTGCTCTGCCCACCTCCCTGCCTCTGCCCACCTCCCTGCTCTCTGCCCACCTCCCTGCTCTCTGCCCCCCCTCTGCCACCTCCCTGCTCTCTGCCCACCTCCCTGCTCTCTGTCCACCTCCCTTCTCTCTTCCCACCTCCCTGCTCTCTGCCCACCTCCCTGCTCTCTGCCTACCTCCCTTCTCTCTGCCCACCTCCCTGCTCTCTGCCAACCTCCCTGCTCTCTGCCCACCTCCCTGCTCTCTGCCCACCTCCCTGCTTTCTGCCCACCTCCCTGCTCTCTCTCAGCCCAGGTCCATCCCAGCCTCTTCCTCCCTGCTCTCCCTCTGCCCATTGCTCACTGCCCGTGGACAGGCAGGGTTCAGTATTACAGTATGCAGGGAGGGATGGGATGGAGCCCTTTAAAAAAAAGTGGGGTGGGCTCCCCATACCTCTAGGTCAAACCTCATGAACCAGAGCTGGGAAGGGGTTGTGGGCATGTGGCAGCATTGAGGCTGGGCTTGCTGCTGTCCCCATGCCTACCCGGGCCCCGGCAGCACGTTGATGGGAGGGGGCAGTGGGGAAGAGCGATCAGGGGAGGCATCCTCAGTCAGAGGCCCCCTCCCTGCCTGCAACCGGGTCTGGCTCTAGTGCCAGTCTCCTGCTTCCTTGACCTCCCTAAAGAGAACAAGGGTCACAGCTTTCGGTCGGTTGCTTGTCCCCGCCTGACTGGGAGAATGATTCCTCTCCTGAATCCATGGCTGCCTAAGCATGTCTCCTGCTGGCTCAGACGCAAGACCCTAGCAGCTGCCATGTCTGACAGGTAGCTCCACCATCCAGATTTCACTGAGTCTTGAAGGTCTGATCTACCCTGCCCCTGGGCCATCAGGGGCAGGAAGGGACAGATGGTATTGACTGTTCGCCAGGGCCCAGACAGGAGACAGGGGCTGGACCCCATGAACCACAGCTGAGGGGGCCTGCAGCTGGCAGTCGGCACCTACCTTCTGGTGGGGGATCACCGGCAGAGGGGACTGCATCGGAGGGTGGTGCCGCCGAGATGGGGGCAGGGCGCTTGGACCTGGAGAAAGCAGAATCAGAACCAGGTGAGGACAGTTGCCCCTGGGACCGGAGCCTGTGGCCAGGGGAAAGAAACAGAGCTGGGGACCAGGCCTGAGCACCAACCTCAGGCCCACTGGTCACCCTACAGCCTGAGGGACCCCAGGAAGGCCGTAGAAAGGACTAGGACAAAAAAATCAAAACACTTGGACGTGGTACAGCCAGAGCCCTTCTGCCAGGTCTGAGGGCTGGCTGGGCAGGAAGAGATAGACAACCCCCAGTTTCCAGACCCAACACCTCACAGCCCCATGCCCGCCCCTCATCAGGAAAATGAAGCAACCCCTGGAGCAGGAGGAGCATGATGGTTTGGGCCTGGTCCTTCCTCTTCTTCAGAGACTGTCCTGGCTTCCCTGTGTGGTCCCATCCCCATAGACTAGGCCATGGACCTGCTGCTGTGCATCAGTGCTCAGACCCCCGATGACCCCCACCCCAGCCCTACCCCCACTCCGGAGAGCTCCCACCTACTTCTGCAGGGTGAGACTCAGGTTGTAGCTGGCAGACTTGATCTTGTTCTGGGCCTCCAAGTGGGTCATGGTGTCCGTGTTGACACCGTCAATCGCCACCACCATGTCACCCTGGCTAAGCTGGGACTGGGCTGCTTTGCTGCCTGGGGTGATCTGGGAAGAGAAGCAGACAAAGGGGGTGACCACGAGGAGGATGGGCCAGTCTGGGAGGAAGACACCTTCAGCCTTAGCGTCCATCCGCCTCCTGCGCTTTCTGCATGTTGAGTAACTGGAGGACCCAAAGCAGGACAGTTGGGCCCCTAATGGAAGAAGTTGGGGTCACAGTTAGAAGAGCCGTGACTAAGGAATATAGTACTCTATGCGTGAGGGACATACTCCTGTTATTGGACCTCTTTGAGTGTGGGGGCCTTGTGCTGACCCTTTGTACTTTAGGTTACACCAGCTACCCTACTATCATCCCTGCACTCTAAAAAACCCAGGGAGGGCCGGAGTGATAGTCCAGCAGGTAGGGTGTTTTCCTTTGTATCGCGTGCACGCGGCTGACCTGGGTTTGATCCCTAGTATCCCATATGGTCCCCTGAGCACCGCCAGGAGTAATTCCTGAGTCCAGAGCCAGGAGTGACCCAAAAGGCCAAAAATTAATAGCTAGCTAGCTAGCTAGCTAGATAGATGGATAGATAGATAGATAGATAGATAGATAGATAGATAATAATAGTAATAATGATGGGTGGATAGATAGATGGGTGGAGTGGGTAGGTAGGTAGATGGGTGGGTGGGTGGGTGGGTGGATGGGTGGATGGATGGATGGATGGATGGATGGATGGATGGATGGATGGATGGATGGATGGATGGATGGATGGATGGATGGATGGATGGATGGATAGATAGATAGATAGATAGATAGATAGATAGATAGATAGATAGATAGATAGATAGATAGATAGATAGATAGATAGATAGATAGATAGATAGATAGATAGATAGATAGATAGATAGATAGATAGATAGATAGATAGATAGATAAAAACCCATGGAGCTATTTCTAGGCTCCCGGGGGGAGATGCAAGGCTCGGCCCTACTCAGAGGGGCTGCTGGGTAGTGCAGAACAAAGGGCCCCTACAGACATCCTCGTGCAAGGGCTGAGTGCTCAGAGGACCCAGAAACCATCACCCCATCAGCTGCCAGCGGTAGGGCCGGCTCAGTGCTCGGGGACAAAATCATGTCAGTTTGATTCTCACTTCGTGACACCACGGTTGGTTAGGAGTCTCAGATCCACACCCCAGTGCAATCCCATAATGCCATGGGTCATCTACTTCTGGAACATTCCCTGCAATACTAGGAAAGCCTTCAGTGCCCCAGGTCCCGACCTCACACCTCATGACATACACAATGCCGGATTCTCCATACCCCAGGCCCTGGCCATCGCACCACGAAAGTCTAGGTCACCCCACCTCAGTGATATCACATGAAATGCAAAATTTGGGAGAACTTAGAGGCATCACCTAAAATAGCTTGATAGATACCCCTAAACCCCACCGACATGGCGAGGAAATGGCGAAGCCCAACCCCTAAAGAATGTCAGGGAGATTCTGGCTCCCACCATGATGACTTTATGACCTCTGATATCAAGTGTGGAACCCCTAACCCCATGCTATGTGGGTCCCATCTCAGGGGCATCAGGGCAAGGGGGCGCCTGGAGGCACCAGTCAAGCAGCTCTATGATGGGTATTTCCACACAACATACCTACCAGCCAGCCCTCCTGGCTTCTCTGGGCACATCCCTGTCACCCTTCTGGCTAGGTCCCAAGGACAAGGTCAGTGCCTAACACTAACAGGAGGCAACTCCCGCCAAGGCCTGGGACCATCCTAGAAAGAGGCAAAAGAGGACTGGGGAAATCCCAGCCCTGGGTGCCAAGCCCAGGTGGGCCTTTGTCCAGGCTCGGCCTCCCAAACATGGATGGACACCTCCTGCCAGGCATCTCACAGGGAATTCCTCCAGGGCACTTGCTGGCTCAGCCCCCAGTCCGTTCCCAGATGGGTGCCACAGAGGACCCAGGAACCACCTGTGATGAAAACCAGGGATAAACGCATAGCCAGGGGCACCCGCTTGTCAAGTACCATAGACCTGCCATTCCAGTCCCCAGAGCTGTGACACCTTCTTAAACCCAGAGCAACATCCCCACCTCTGAATCTGCTGAGCCAAAGCAAGAACGTTTAAGAAACAAGCCCCCAGATTGCCAGGAAGTCCCTTCATCTGCTCTTCTGGCTCCTATAAAGGCAGCTTAGAGCTACTAAGGACTCC
>JAJIBD010012089.1:0-25979 GCA_021461705.1 Cryptotis parvus
TGATTGTGACCTTGCAAATGTTACCTCGCAAATGCTAAATCTGTGATTGTTTTCTGTTGCAATGGCCCAGGAGCTTGCAAAATGCCATGTGATTTGTGCTTGTATCCCCTCCACCCAAATAGTGTATGAAAGGCTTAAACTGTGCTCAGTAAAGCGAGTACTGCTATCCAGAACTCCCCCTGCGTCAGTGTCTTTCTTTCTTTCCTTTCTTAGCAGTGGCAAGGCAGAGTCTCTCCCAAGTCCATCCCTCTCCTTTTCCCACAGGGATGAAGTCCGGCAAGATCTAGGTCTCCATCATTCGTGCGGTGCAAGGGATCGAGCCAGGGTCGGTCATACAAAAGATAAGTTCCTTAATCGTTGTACTACTACTCTCTCTCTGACCCAGAACTGATGAGACTGTTACAAAAATACTCAATGAAACAAACTGGTTTCTTGGCATAAGCAGCTATATGAATGTAACCAACTACAAAAAACTATAAACTCCCAAGTCCACGGAACAGTGTTTTAGTTTAAACAGGTGAAGAGGCAAAACACTTCAGGTAAAATCTGATATATTTTGGCCTCACCAGTCAATGAATATGAGAAATAGCTAGCAATCTTGGAAATGAGAAAAAAAAACTTTACCTCATCATCTTCGTCCTGAGAGTTCTTGTCCTTCTTCACTAAGACTATAATCTTCTGAATCTAGAGACTCAACTTCAAATTCTACACTGAATTGATCTGAAACTGAATCCTGATCCAGCCAATCACCTGAATGTTCACTTACACCAGTATCAAGATCCTGCATCAGGAAAAAAAAAAAGGTGACAATGAGCACCTACTGGTCTCTATAACAGCATCCCAAGTCATTTCCTCCTCAGATTCATCCTGCACTAAAGATCAACTAAGCATTTTTCCCGTTCAAAAAACTTTTTTTGCTGGGACGTGAGCAATAGTCCAGCGGGGAAAGGTGTTTGCCTTGCACACTGTCTCTCTCTTTCTGGCTAATTTCGCTCCAACATAATCTTCTCCATGTCCATCCATTTATAGGCAAATTTCATAACTTCATTTTTTTTTCTGACAGCTGCATAGTATTCCACTGTGTAGATATACCAAAGTTTCTTTATCCAGTCATCGATTCTCGGACACTTTGGTTGTTTCCAGATTCTGGCTATTGTGAATAATGCTGCTATGAAAATAAAAGTAGGATGGTGTTTCCGCTATGTATTTTAGGCTTCCCAGGGTATATTCCCAGGAGTGTATGGCTAGGTCAAATGGGAGCTCAATTTCTAGTTCTTTGGAGGAATGTCCATATTGTTTTCCAAAAAGGCTGTACTAGTCGACATTCCCACCAACAATGGATGAGAGTCCCTTTTTCCCCACATCCACGCCAGCACTTGTTGTTCTTGCTCTTCAGGATATGTGCCAATCTCTGTGGAGTGAGATGATATCTCATTGTTGTCTTGATTTGCATCTCTCTGGTGACTAATGATGATGAGCATTTTTTCATATGTCTTTTGGCCATTCAATTTCTTCCTTGTCGAAGTTTCTGTTCATTTCTTCTCCCTATTTTTTGATGGGGTTGGCTGTTTTCTTCTTGTAAAGTTCTACCAGTGCTTGATATATCCTGGATATTAACCCCTTATCAGATGGGTATTGAATATTCTTTCCCATTCTGTGGACTGTCTTTGTATCTTGGTCATTGTTTCTTTTGAGGTGCAGCAGCTTTTTTAGCTTCCTGACAACCAACCTCAAATACATGAACAATTAATCTTCGATAAAGGAGCAAAAAAGTATGAAATGGAGCAAGGAAAGCCTCTACAACAAGTGGTGCTGGGAAAACATGTAAAAAAATGAACTTGGACCTCTGTCTAACACCATGTACAAAAATCAGATCAAAATGGATTAAAGATCCTCAGCCTGAAAAAGTACATTGAAGAAAACATAGGAAAAACCCTCCCCCGACATTGAAGCTAAGGACATCTTCAAAGAAGAAACACCACTAACAAAACAACTAAAAGAAAAGATTATCATATGGGACTACATGAAGCTAAAAAAGGTATTTTTTAAACATTCAAGATAAATTTGCCTTGGAATCCAAAAATATTTAAGTAAACCAATTTTTTTTTATTTGCTTCCCCCTTTAAGAAGTGAAACTTCTAAATTCTCAGTCATCTATAGTCCAACTGATTTGAATCTGTATTTTAATAGATGTGAATCTATGGTACACAAAAATCACCAATATATACAGTAACATTAAGTATTAACTTTGCTAATACACCCCATACAACTGCACTGTCTCCTATATCTAATCCCCAAATTTTGGATTAGTAGATGGGGGTAAGATATATAATTTTATTTGAAAGGAAATTTACTAATGTGTATTATTACTATCTATCACACATGTGCATCTTATCTGAATGCCTGATTGATCTAAAATAAGATTACGGATTTGACTGGCGTCCCTGTCGATTCGTTGCTACTACTTCTTTCACAACATATCTCTCTTATTACACACAGAGCCAGGCTTTCATCAAAGCGAAAGGGAAATATTATCAGATTTGTGGCGTTTCCTTTGTCGGTCACCAGGTAATTCATCTGAATTTTCTTCTGGATACATAAGAAAAAACAGGTTAATTAAACTATTATTTTGCAATGTCTCTAAAATTAAACTGACTTGAGTACACAATACTATTGGTCTAAATCAACATTTTTCTTGAATCTGTTTTATAGAGCATTACAGTAACACTATAAAAGCTTTTACTTAACTTTTTATGTTTTTTTTGGATCATACCCAGAAATGCTCAGGGCTCACTGCTGGCTCTGCACACAGGAACCATTCCTGGTGGGCCTCAGGGGACCATATGCGCTGCCCAGTATCAAATCAGAGTCCCTGCATGCAAGATAAGCATCCTACTCTTTGAATTCTATCTCTCCTGCAGCAAAAGATTTTTTTTAGGACTTTAGCTCCATGAAGTCATTATTTAAATCATTATTTAAATCATCTAGTCATTATTTAAATCATCTAGAGTTTTTATTTTTATATATTTATTTATTTTTTGCTTTTTTGAGTCATGTCCAGCAGTGCTCAGGGGTTACTCCTGGCTCTGCACTCAGGAATTACTCCTGGCAGTGCTCGAGGGATCATAAAGATGCCGGAGATTGAACCCAGGTTGGCCGTGTGCAAGGCAAGCGCCCTACCTGCCATGCTATTGCTCTGGCCCCTAGAGCTTTTCTAATCAATATTTTGCTCATGCCGTTTCCTTCTGGTACCTTCCTAGTCAGAAATTAGTTCTCTTTTCTCTAATTCCCCAAACAATTCTTAAAGCCTTTATTTTAAATGAGGTTGTTCTGGGCTTTTTCTTTTCTGGGTTATGAAACCCGATCCAGTAGTTCTCAGAGCTTACTCCTGACTCTGTGCTCGGGGCTCACTCTTGGCAGTGCTCGGCTAATCATATGAAGTGCAGGGAATTGAACTGGAGTCAGCTGCATTCGAGATAGACACCGTAACTCCTATGCCTCTCTCTGGCCAACAGATCAAAAATTCTTGACATAGTTCTATGAGACACATTTGTATTCCCTATAGGACGAACTTGGGGTGGAAAGAGAGCACAGGAGGTAAAGTACTTGCTCTACAAGTAGCTGTGGTGAAACATTCAGCACCATGTGCTTCTGGCGCTGATCAGGGTCACTCCTGAGCAGAAACCAAAGATAGCCCCTGAGTATTAGTGGGTATGGCCCAAAAACCCAAAATAAACCAACTCCCAACACAACTCCCAAATAGGTGATCTTGGTTAAATAATGGAAACTAGAAGTCTAAATCCTAGTGATTCATATTCTTTAACACCATGACAAATAATACTTGAGGCTTTATTTAGTTTGGTAAAGTATTATATTATTCACAGCAAAAAACACTTCTTCAGGAGGGAGTCACCAGCAGTGCTCAGGGATGACTCCAGGTGGTTCTCAGGGGACTGTGGCGGTGCCAGGGATTGAACTGGTATCAGCAGCACTCAGGTCACGTGTCTTAATCCCTCAACTATTTCTTAAGCCACTCCCCCACCCAACACAGCAGAACTCTTATAAAAAGGGGAGGTATCATCTCACACACCACAGAGACTGGCACATATCCAAAAGAGCAAGAACAGTAAGTGCTGGCATGGATGCGGGGAGAAAGGCACTCTCATCCATTGTTGGTGAGAATGTCTACTGGTACAGTCATTTTTGGAAGACAATATGGATATTCCTCTAAAAACTAGAAATTGGGCTCCCATTTGACCCAGCCATACCACTCCTGGGAATATACCCTGGGAGGCCAAAAACACACAGCAGAAACACCATCTGCACTTCTATGTTGATGGCATCACTATTCACAATAGCCAGAATCTGGAAACAACCAGAGTGCCCAAGAACAGACGACTGGATAAAGAAACTGGTACATCTACACAATGGAATACTATGCAGCTGTTAGGAAAAGCATTTTTTTTTCTAACATAAAAATAAGTTATGAAATTTGCCTATAAATGGATGGACATGGAAAGGATCATGCTGAGTAAAATTAGCCAGAGGGAAAGACATATAAAATGACTGCATTTATTTGCGGGATATTAAAAAAAAAATCGTATGGTACCAATATCCAAGGCCAGGCAAAACATGGGTCAGGAGGTCTTGTCAGTGGGTGGAATCTACTGCAAGTATGTGGGAGTCAGAGGTTAGGTAAGACAGAGAAAGGAACAGTGCATGAATAATTATTGGAAATGATGATATAACCTAGCACTGAGCATTGAATGTAAGCAAAGGTATACATGATATACATGATAACCTCTAAATGTATTGCAAGCCACAATGTGTGTGTGAGAGAGAGAGAGAGAGAGAGAGAGAGAGAGAGAGAGAGAGAGAGAGAGAGAGAGAGCGCCTGCCACCACAGAGGCAGGCTGGGGGAGGAGGGAATCAGGGAGACACTGGTAGTGAGAAATGGGCACTGGTGGAGGGATGGGTGCTGGAACACTGTATGACTGAAACCCAAACATGAACATCTTTGTTTAATCTCACAGTAGTATAATAAAAAAAAAGGAAGATAGATAGATAGATGAGCGATAGATAGATAGACAGACAGACAGACAGACAGACAGATAGACAGATAGACAGACAGGCGTATGAATGGGTAGGAAATGCTTGTTAAATAGTTGAGTATACCTGTCTCACTCACTGCTCTCCTTCTAGATGAGGTAGATGGTCTAGAAACCAAGTCTGAAGATGAAGGCTTCTCTTCCTGTAGCTCTTGCACAGGATCCTAAACATTACAAGAGGGGAGAGAAATACCCACAAACTTGTTAATAGCAGGGAGCTAAAAATCCTTTGCTCTAAACAGCCTTGCCAACTTTCAAAGACAACTGAACCAGAGTGAGCTAAAGATTACCTTTTGATCACTCTGATCTTCAAGGTGACAACTGGGTTCACTTAAAGATGAGCTTGAATCTGAGGATTCTGACAGAAAACAAGAACAAAGAATCGCAACAAAACCAGAAAAAAGGGTTACTCCTATCTACTGAATTTGAGAATAACCCCTTCCACACAACTTAACTTTCCAATAAGCATTAAACCCATGTCTCCCAAGTATCATCCCCATTCTAAAACTTGTCTACAGGAGAGACAAGTACAGTAAGATAAATTCATGGGGTTAGAATGAGAATACAGGAGATAAGGCACTCGCTGCAGCAAAGTGTGAATCCCCAGCACCAAGCAACAGGGAGGGTCCTAATGAGCTCAGAGCCAGGATTAACACCCTGGGCACCACGAGATATGCCCACCACACACCCCCCAAAAAACTATTTTCAAAGATAAATTAGTGAGGATGGATTATGTAGGCGCAGGACATGGAGAACAGAATTCATGGTTTCCTCACAGGAAATTAGAAGCAGAACTAAGAAAGGCGGGGCCAGAGTGATATACAATGTTAGTGTGTTCGCTTTGCACTTGGTCGACCGGGTTCGATCCCGGCATCCCATATGGTCCCCGAGCACCATCAGGAGTAATTGCTGAGCACAGAGCCAGGGTAACCCTTGAACATTGCTGGGTGTGACCCAAAAAGAAAATAAAACAAACTAGGAAATGCAGTCCGGAGGGATAAGTCTGGCATCCAGAAATGAACAGGCAATGCTTACTGAAAGGAACTATAGGCAGTCTATTTTTTTTTTTGGGGGTGGGGATTTTGGGTCACACCCGACAATGCTCAGTGGTTACTCCTGGCTCAGGACTCAGGAACTACTCCTGGTGGTGCTCAGGGGACCATATGGGATGCCAGGGATCAAACTCGGGTGGGCCGTGTGCAAGGCAAACGCCCTTCCCGCTCCAGCCCCTACAGGAAATTTTATTACTAGAATGTAGCCAGGATCATAAAAGACCCTGTGTCTTCCCATGTGTCCAATGTAAGGATGCCAGCAATCAGGACAGACAGTATAGTGGGTAGGACACTTGATATGCAATGCAGTGAATCAATCCCTAGCCACCTAAATGGTCCCTTGAGCCCTAACAGGAGTAAGCCCTGAGCAGTGCTGGGTGCCCACCCCTAGACAAAAAATAAAAAACAAGGGGCCGGAGGCGATAGCAAAGCAGGTAGGGCATTTGCCTTGCACGCGGCCGACCGGAGTTCGATCCCGGAATCCCATAAGGTCCCCGAGCACCGCCAGGGAGTAATTCCTGAGCAAAGAGCCAGGAGTAACCACTGAGCATTGCCAGGTGAGACACAGAGAGAGAGAGCGAGCGAGAGGGAGAGCTAGCGAGCTAGAGGAGAGAGCGAGGGAGAGGAGAGAGAGAGAGGAGAGAGGTAGATAGAGTAGAGAGAGAGAGAGAGGGAGAGGAGAGGGAGAGGGAGAGAGAGTAGATAGAGGGATAGAGGGAGAGGAGAGATAGAGAGAGAGAGAGAGAGAGATAGAGAGATAGATAGAGAGAGAGAGAGAGAGAGAGAGAGAGAGAGAATTAAGAAATTAAGAACAAAATAAAAAACAAACTAAAGCAGTGTTCATATTGTCAGCTCAGCTTCACAACAGTTTTATCAACTGGTAACTGAAAATCTTCCCCAAGGCATTTACAGCAGTCATTCATCAATACAAGAGATGAAACTGACTTGGTTTTACAACAAGAATTTCATTAGAGATAAGGAAGGAACCCCCAAAATGGTAGTTACAAGCAGAAATGACCATGATCACTAGCAAACAAAAAGAAAAAGTAGACAAAACTAGTACTAGGTAAGCAATGATTAAAAATATCTAATAATAAAGTAGCACTAGCGCTAAACTAATGCACAGAAAAAAGATCAATTCTAAAGTGATTAAAAAAGATAAAAATCAACCAAGATTCGGTATCCAATATACTTGATCACTTGATCATTTGACTTCCGTAGATCATCAATTACTCGACCGGGTACCAGTAACATCTCAATATGTCCTGTCACATGTGAGATAGCCCAAGGGCATCTGCCCACTCCAGGAACATAAAGAGCCTCAAACCATTCCATCAAGTCATGGGGCGGGGCCTAAAATTGTTACTGGTATTTGGCATGTCAAATACGACACGGGTAGCTTGCCAGGCTCTGCGGTGCGGGTGGCATACTCTAGTAGTCACCTCTGATATATATATATATTATTAAGTGAGCAAGGATAAACACTCCAGAGAACTCAAAATACTGCTACAGATATTAATTGCCATCACTTAATTTCAGAAAAAAGCTTTCTAAAAATAATAAAATGAGGGGCGTCTGCTTTGCACGAGCGGACGCGGTTTCAATCCCCAGCATCCTATATGGTCCCCTGAGCTCCACCAGGAGTAATTTCTGAGTGCAGAGCCAGGAGTAACCCCTGAGAATTGCTGGGTATGACCCAAAAAGCAATAAAAAGATAGACAGACAGACAGACAGATAGATAGATGAAAATAATTAAATATCATGCCATCAGTCTAGTAATTATTTGTATTTTAGAATAAAGCGGTCAAGAATTTTTCTGGAACTTCAATGTGAACTTTGGGAAATAAGCATTTAACACATCAACTAAAAAATCCCATTAATAACACTGACTGCGTGACACAATAATGCCTCGAAATTCTGCACACAAGAAATAAAAATAATGGGGCTGACTACACTGTAGGGAGTCTGAGCATTGCCGGGTATCACCCAAAAAAGACAAACACGCCAAAAGAAACAGAAATACTACTAAGCAATCTAACAAAAATCTAAATATGGAACAGAGAAAGCACAAAGGAGTCAGTTCATTCTGGAACTAAACTAGCCTTGGAGAACAGACCTTAATTGTCAAACAAGAATGAGAGATACTTTATAGTTTTGGCATTTTGGGTCACACCTGACAGGATTACTCCTGGCCCCTCAAGAATTACTCCTGGGGGTGTTTGGGGAACGTATAGGATGCCAGGGACTGAACTTGGGTTGGTTGCGTGCAAGGCAAACACCCTTCCGGCTACTATCTTTCCAGCCCAATGATGAGTGTTAAAGGTCTGTAGTGGGCCAGGCTATGGTCCAGCAGTAAAGCATTAACCATGTGGTAAGGCCCTGGGTTTGATCCCTGACACCATCAAAGAACTGAAAAATGTCTGTGGATACCTACCACCTTGTCAGCAAATTATGTACATCTCTCCTCCGGTCCTTATTTACTGGCTGAAAATGTGCATGATAGAGAAAAAATATACAACATGCAAATCAACACATTACAAATCAGGGCTTATCCCTAAATTATGTGTTGTTCCTACTGTGTATTTTTCCTATATCGTATGCATATATTTTTCTGGATAAGAACCCATTCAGTGCTTTCTTCAGATTATCAAAAGATCTATTAGCAAAAAGTACCAGTTACGTACAGGCCTAAAGATAGTGAAGCAAAAATGCCACTTACAAGTATACATTGAGAAATTTTGATATTATTAAAATTCATCTTTAGACATTATTCTACTAGGTAAGAATTCGTGTTCTTAAAAATCTTACAATAAAGGGGCCAGAGAGAGTACAGTGAGTAAGGCACTTGCCTTGCACATGGCCAACCTTGGTTCAATCTTTGGCATCCTATATGGTCCAAGGAGAGATCACCAACAGGAGAGATCCCTGACTACAGAGCCAGGAGTAACCTCTGAGCATTGCCACATGTGACCACAAAATTGAAAAAAAAAGCTTTCAGTACATACTTCAGTGTTTTATCCTAACTCTAAAAGGCATGAACTCTTGAAGCTATCTTTCAAAACCATTCTAACACTGAGGCCGGAGCGATAGCCCAGCAGGTAGGGCGTTTGCCTTGCACGCGGCCGGCCTGGGTTCAATCCCGGTATCCCATATGGTCCTCCCAAGCACCGCCAGGAGTAATTCCTGAGTGCAGAGCCAGGAGTAGCCCCTGAACATTGCCAGGTGTGACCCAAAAAAAAAAAAAAATTCTAACACTAATATTCTAAGATATAAAATATTTAATTTTGCATATCATAAATCTGCAAGATGGTCAGACTTCCTTATCAGGACCCATAACAAACAATTGAAGCTCTCAATATCCCCGAAACAGACAGATGCCATTGGGCTACACTGGCACGTGATAGGGTCAAATGGAAACATTACTGGCGCCCACTCAAGCAAATTGATGAATAACGGGATATCAAGTGATCATAAATCTGCATTAGAACTTAAGTATTATGCCATTTTAATTGATATAAACTTTTCCTATTTAATAACCATTTACTGTAATTACATAACTAAAACAACTCTCAAAAAGAATCGTACTTATAAAATGACTACATAGACACAAACTGTCTGAACTATTTTTATGGGGAGTAGAGAGAGTAGAGAGTAGTAGTACTGCATGCATTGCCTTGCATGCAGCTGACAGGGGTTCAATACACTCTAATATGGTCCCTGAGCCTCCCCAGAAGTGTTCCCTGAGTGCAGAGCCAAGAACAAACCCTGAGCACAGTCAGGGCGGCCCAAAATTTTTTTGTTTTTATGAGCGAGGCTGGAGATATGAAACAGAAAGCAAGGCACCTGTCTTGCATGCAGTTAAATTCTCATTTGATTCCTGCTTCACATACATAGTTCTGAGCACTACAAGGACACAGAACCGAGCACGAAGTCAAGAGTAGTCCCTGAGCACCAGTGGATGTAGTCTAAAATCCCCCAAGGCAAAGTATTAAGTATATTCTTTTACTATTCAAAATTAACTTACCCTGTGGGTTCACTACCACCAAATTTCTGTAGATCATTGTATATATTTTCCTTGTGGAGAAAAAAGTACATTTTAAAATTTAATGTACTAAAATACATTTAATCAGACTTTAAATGCACATTAAATGAATTATTATACTCAAACCAAGTATTTGATTGCTGCATTCTAATTACATCACTGGGAACTTGTAAACAAAAGGCATTATGGAACTATAGGTATCACAGAATAAAGTGTTTGTCGTGCATATAGCTGACAAAGTCTGATTCAGGCAATCCATAAGGTTCATGGAGTCCAAACAGGGGCGCACAGAACCCTAAATAAGCACCACCAGGTGTAGCAAAAAAAACAAAAATAGGGGGCCGGAGCAATAGTACATCAGGTAGGGGCGTTTGCCTTGCACGCAACAACCAGGTTTAATCCTCGGCATCCCATATGGTCTCCCGAGCACCACCAAGAGTAATTCCTGAGTGCAGAGCCAGGAGTAACCCCTGAGCAGTGCCAGGCGTGACCCAAAAAGCAAAACAAACAAAAAAAAAAAAACTTAATGAGACAGAGATAGCTCAAAAAGCTAGTGTCCATGTTATACACACAGGAGGCCCCGTTGAAATCCAGTACTACATGGACAACTATGTAACACACTAACAATAACCTCTGATGTTACCTAGTAAAGCCCGAAACAGCAAAATTACTTCTCACTGAAAAAATAAATAAATAAAAAAATCATTTCCCCTCCCCTATTCTTAAGTTTTCTCTAAATAGTCAATAATAAATTTCTATTTATAAGCAGTTATTTTAGGGGGCCGGGCGATAGCTTACAGCTAGTAGGGCGTTTGCCTTACATGCCGCCAACCCGGGTTTGACCCCGGCACCCCATATGGTCCCCTAGCACTGCCAGGAGTAATTCCTGAGCAAAGAGCCAGGAAGTAACCCCTGAGCGTTGCCAGGTGTGACCCAAAAAAAAAAAAAAAAAAAGAAGTCATTTTAAAAGTATAAACATCCTACTTAATTACCTTCATGCTTAGCTATACTATTAAATGTTTAACAGTAAAATCTGGTTCAGTGTTTCAGATGAGATGTATTAAGAAAAACACAAATGGTTTCAGTGACTGTGTTAAACCAAATGAGCCCAGAGCCAAGAATTCTAAATACAAGACTGAAAAAAAAGGCCTGTAGTGCCCAGAAGAATATTTCTACAATGTCATCAGTGACATTCAGCTGATTATGTTCACTAATGGTTTAGAACAAAGAAAATGATCTCCAAAGTAACTAAGACTGACTCAACCTGAAGTCTTTGAAAATCACTGTAATTACACAATATTTAATACTTTGGCTGGTATTTGAATACTTTCTAGGTGTCACACTAAGTTATAGTTTCTTCATAACTTCAATATGACACCCTAGTTTACAAATATGCTGGTAATAATATCACTAGTTCACCAACAGGAGAGACTAAGATTTATAGAGGATAAGTTAGTTTACTTCAGCACACATGTAGTTAATGACTAAGCAATGTTCAAACCACGTAAGATTCCAGAGCTCAGGCTCTCAACCACTTTGCCATCTGACCAGGAAATTAAAATAGCTGAGGCTAGAGAGGTAACTCTACAGGTGAAGTCCGTGTTTTGCATGCACGAGGCCGGATTCTATCCCTAAACGGCAAGCACCAAGTCACGATATAGAAGAGTGTCTAAGCACCACCAGCTGTACTAGGCCTGGAGGCAGCACAGTGGTAAAAAGGACTTTGCCTTGCACACAGCCAACCAGGGTTTGATCCCGGGACCCCACACAGTCCTCCAAGCCCCACCAGGACTAATCCCTGAGCAGAGCCAGGAGTAAGCCCTGAGCACCACTAGGTGTGTCCCCTCAAAAAAAGAGCACCATCACCTGTGGTCCTAAAAAGAAAAAAAAAAACTAAATCTTTAAGCGTAAATATTTCTCTTACAGAAAGAGATCTGAGGTAGGTGGTGAGCTGAAATGTCTGCTGAATGGCTCGTTACCGTGGGCCAAACTAAAGCATTACCTGTGCTCTTTCACAGAGAAGCTTGGTACTCCAAATAAATCCCCTAGAAGATCATTTGAACAATATACAATATGCTGTTGCTTCTCATCATACAATCGTTTAGCCATAATATACTGACCAAGATAAAATATAACCTGAAAGAGAAATAGGATTTCTTAGCACTAAAAAAAATATAAAGGTTAACTCCAAGTACATTTAACATTACATTTATCTGAAACAACATGCACTACTATTAGGTCTTCTTAAACGTTTCCTTTCACAATCCTTTGCACCAGAGAAACTCTTCTGCAACTCCAGTTACAAATGTCTATAAATAGGCACACAAATCCAATGTTCACGGACAATAAATCAGAAAGCCGGAGAGACAATAGTCAGCAAGGCTCTTGTCCTGCACACAGCTGACCCAGGTTCAATCCCCAGCTCTACACCATTCACCCCAGCCGCACTAAGAGAGATCGGTCAGCAGAGCCAGGAGCACGCCCTGAGTACCAGCGGGTGTGAGCTAATCAATCACAGAAATTTGGTAGTGGGGGACACCAATTTGCTGTGCTCAGGACTTACTCCTGGCTCCAGGAACACTCATGGCAGTGCTCAAAGAACAACTGACACATGGAGTAGAGATGCACAGTTTGAGGTTCTAGGAAAAAGGTTCCCAAACTTACTTGGCCTACTGCCCCTTTGCATTTATTATTTAAAGTGTGTGTTCAATGTGAAAAGAAGAGGAGAGGGAGAGAGGGAGAGAGAGAGCAGAGAGGAGAGAGAGAGAGAGAGAGAGAGAGAGAGAGAGAGAGAGAGAGAGAGAGAGAGAGAGAGAGAGAGAGAGAGAGAGAGAGAGAGAGAGGAGAGAGAGAGAGAGAGAGAGAGAGAGAGAGAGAGAGAGAGAGAGAGAGAGAGAGAGAGAGAGAGAGAGAGAGAGAGATGTGGCTACCTATTATTGAGGCAGCCTGGGGGTGGAGGGGGGGGGGTGGGGGTACATTGGTGGTGGAAATGGGGCACTGGTGGAGGGATGGGTGCTGGAATACTGTATTACCAAGAACCAATTATGAACACCTTTGTAATTGTATGTCTCACGGTGGTATAATAAAAAATTTTAAAAAAAAATAAAGTAGATAAAAAAAAATAGCGTGTGGTTTTTGGGGCGGAGTGATAGTCCAGCAGGTAGGGCGTTTGCTTTGCACATGGCCAGCCCATGTCAGCCCAGGTTTGATCCCGGCATCCTATATGGTCCCCCGAGCATCGCCAGGAGTAATTCCTGAGTGCAGAGCCAGAAGAAACCCCTGAGCATTGCTGGGTGTGACCCAAAAAAGAAAATAAAAAAGTGTGTAGTTTTTATTTGGGTGACTCCGGAAGTATTGGGGAATGGTGTTGGAAGGGTGGTGGGGGGCCTACCCCAGCAGTATTTGGGTCATCCCCTTTTAAGGAAAAAAAACTTCACTCAGCACTCCCCTAGAAATCTACATTCTTTACGTAACAATAAAGTATGACCCCAAACTGCATCAGAATTCCCCTGATCGTCCCAGTATCCTCCAGGGAAGGATAGTCCACTTTGAGAAATAACGGACAACAAACATGTAACACACTTTTTTAAAAAATGAAGCTGCTTTCAAATCTTTTTCTAGTATGGGCTGTAGCTCAGAAGAAAACCTTGTTCTGCCCCTATGATGCCCTGAGTTTAATAACTCAGCATTGCAAAAAATAAGTAAGATCTTAGGCTGGAGAGAGAGCTCAAGGGGCTAAACACATGCTTTGCCTATCCACAAGATCCCCCAAGTACTCGCGGTAAGCAACCCCCAGCACAGAAATCTGGAGTAGCCCCCAAGCACTGGTGGATGTGGCCTCCATATTAAATGTCCTTCTGATTTGATGGAAGACTCTGCTTTTCAATTAACTAAAAGAAATCTAAAAATACACCTTTTTAAAAATTACTGATGCTTCTTTAATATAATGAAATAATCAGTCAATGTCTATGTGTCCTCAATAAAATGTGTCATTTTATAAAATAAGACTTTAACTCTGCCCAGCTATCAAGGTGCAACATATTAAAGGGGGAGGAGCTGGAGCAAAAGCACGGCAGGGGAGGGCGTTTGCCTTACACATGGTCGACCGGGTTCGATCCCGGCATCCTATATGGTCCCCCCCCCAGCACCGCCAGGAGTAATTCTTGAGTGCAGAGCCAGGAGTAACCACTAAGCATTGCCAGTTGTGACCCAAAAAAAAGGGGGAAAAAAAAACATATTAAAAGGGGAAAGCAAAATTGTAAATCGTTTCATAACATTAATAATTGAATGTAAAACACTAAAGTTGGTAGAAACAAAAAAAACCAACTGAAACATAGCGATGACCAGGAGAATTTAGAAAAACATTTCCAAGCACATATACGCCTGAGGTGATCACGGACAAGAACAGGAAAATGACCAATTATACACTTTTGGGTTAATTCAGTGAATGAAATAAAACCTATACATCAAATAACCTTTAATAATGTATAGCTTACTTTTTGTGGCCCACTTGGTAGACAGCACATTTAACATACAAACTTATAACACCTAAGTACATGTTTTATGGTTCTTAATACTTATTGCAGTATTGTCTTATTCTCATTTATTATTTCATAAAACTTATCTGTACAGAAAAAAGGAAAATGACCCAGGTTTGATTCCTAGGATAATGCTCCCTATTACCCCAAACCAGTTTTCAACACTTTAATATGACACAAAATAAAAGTTCCTCCAACTGAAATCAAATATATACTATTGCTGAGTTAATCCTAAACCTTCTCGGTGGGGCCAGAGTGATAGCACAGTGGGGAGGGCGTTTGCCTTGCATCCGGCCAGACCCAGGTTCAAACCCCGGCATCCCATATGGTCCCCTGAGCACCGCCAGGAGTAATTCCCTGAGCGCCGAGCCAGTAACCCCTGAGCATTGCTGGGTGAGACCCAAAAAAAAAAAAAGGAAAAAATATATAAAATTCATGGTATGGATAAACAAAATTACTGCACCCAAAGTGCCCAGGACCCTCCATTATTCTCCCTATGTTACCTCTAATCTGGCCTTTTCCCCTTCAATTTTCTCATCTCTATTTCTGACTCCACATTTTTTTCTTTGGGGCGGAGGCGATAGCCCAGCGGGTAGGGCGTTTGCCTTGCATGCGGCCGGCCTGTGCCGCCCGGGTTCGATCCCGGCATCCCATATGGTCCCCGAGCACCGCCAGGAGTAATTCCTGAGTGCAGAGCCAGGAGAAACCCCTGAGCATCGCCGGGTGTGACCCAAAAAAGCAAAAAAAAAAAAAAAAAAACACATTTTTTTCTTTAACTGATTACATAAAAGAATTGAGTTATGCTTATATTCATATTTATAGCCCTATAATTTATATATAAATAAAATCTTTTTTTTTTTTTTTTCTTTTTGGGTCACACCTGGCGCGCGCTCATGGGTTATTTCGTGGCTCTGCACTCAGGGAATTACCTGGCGTGCTGGGGATTGAACCCGGGACGGCGGCAGGCGGCAGCGGAGGCAAACGCCCTACCGCTGGGCTATCGCTCGCCCCATAAAATAGTTATATTTATAGCCCTAAAAACACCGTATTTAACATGACACTTTATTGCAGTCAACAGACGACAGAAGTTTCAGATTTAAAGAAGTGGCTGACAGTGGAAAAGAGAGAATCTGGCCACTTCCCAAAAACTTCCAAATTTACAAACACCCACCTGAAAGGAAAAGGTCTGCAATTTCTTCCTCCCCACTACTCAGATGAAGGAAAGTTATTACCATCATTTTGTTTTCCCTTTGTTCCGCTTTCAGGGCCACAACGTGTAGTGTCTGGGGGTTGCTCCCAGCAGTCATCTGGGACACTGAAGTATCAGGGGATAGAACCAGGGGTTCCCTCAGGCAAAAGCAGGAGCCCCTAGCCCTCTGAACCCTCTCAACGGCCCAGTGTTTGAATCAATCTAAACTTCATAAGCCAAAGTAAAGAGGCAGGAAACAGGCACTTATCACTCAACTGTTAATGGACCTATGGAGAAAAAGCTCAAAGGATTATAGCATACGTAACAGCTGTTGGGGTTCACTCCTCCAAACCAAATCCTCCAAAAACTGTCCAGAATAGCCCCTGAGAACCACCAAGTGTGGCCCCCAAAACAAAAGTTAGAGCCAGAGGAGGGGTAGTCCAGCGGGTGGGGCGTTTGCCTTGCGCGCGCGGCCTCTGCTGGCCCAGGTTCAATCCCGGCATCCCATATGGTCCCGAGCACCGCCAGGAGTAATTCCTGAGTGCAGAGCCAGAAGTAACCCCTGAGCATAGCCGGATGTGACCCAAAAAAAAAAAAAAAAAATAAGAGCCAGAGAAACAGTTTAATGGTCTAAACACATGCTTTGCATGTAGGAGGCCCAAGTTCGATCCCCAGTACCACAGGGTCCCCTCCATACTCCCAGAAACAGGCACAGTAAAGTGCCAGAAGCAGCCACCGAGTATCACCAATATGACCAGAAATCAAAGCATGAAACAAAATTTTGTCCAAGATGGCCCTCTCTCACTAAAAATTATGTCTGTGCATAAATTTAAAGTTAGAACAATAAAATATTTTATCTATTAAGGCAAAATATAATCAGCTCACCTCTACCCCAAAAAAGATAGTATACTCATCTACAGTATAGTATACATATACTACAAGATAATATATATTAGTACAATGTACTAGTATATTAGTATATCTGGTCTGCTCTAGAAATACTTGTGATCCCTGCAATCAAAGAAGTCCTTGAAAAGAATTCAGGGATGCAAAATAGAGAAAAGAAATTTCCTATCTTTTTTCACTAAACAGAAATATAGCTTTTCCTTTAATTATGGATGTGAGCAACAAGCCACCAAGTATGAGCAATAGCGATTTTTTTGGAAGGGCAGGTGTCACACTCAGCAATGCTCAGGAGTTACTGCTGACTCTGCACTCAGGAATTACTCCTGGGGGCTTGGCGGACTACATGGGATGCCAGGAATCGAACCCAGGTCAGCCATGTGCAAGGCAAATGCTCTACTCACTCACGACACTATCACTCTGGCTCCAGCAATAGTAATTTTTGTCACCAATAAAAATCACCAAGTATTTTCTTATATTACTAATCTGGGTATAAATACCTTTTAAAAATTAATAATATTTACATGTCAAAATTAATTAGATCAGCTGTTAAATCTTACAATTCAAAAGGCATATCACAGGTTGACTATTTCAGTAATTGTATCTTAACATAATGTTTCATTCTTCTCCATTTTATCTCATGAATTTAAAAACAGGATTCTGGAGTTAAAGAGACTGTACAGTGGGTAAGGAGCTTGTCTTGCATGTACCAAAGAAACGGAAGTTACATAAATAGGGGAACCACAGCACGAGAGTAAGGGAACAATCAGGTAGGAGAGCCCAGAAGGAAAAAGGTTGAGAAACGCTGGACTAAATCACCACTCTATGAGCCAGAGAGAGATCAGATTTTTTTTGGTGTTTGGGCCACACCCAGCAAGCAAGGCTAAGGGAGTTTACTCCTGGCTCTGTGTTCATGATACTCCTGGTGGAGCTTGATGGATTATATGGAATGCCAGGAACAAGTGGGAGGCAAGCATCCTATGGGCTATACTTGCTCTGGCCCTGAGCCAGAGGGAAATTAGTAGGTTTGAGCACATGCTTTGCACACAGGAAGCCCAATTTGATTCCCAGAACAGCATGATCCCGAGCACTGTCAAGAGACCCCGCCCCTGAGAACTGAGCTGAAAACAGCCTCTGAGTACTAATGTCTATGGCATCCAAAAAAAGGGGGAAAAACTGTGAGTTTCTAAGGTTGCTGATCCCTCTGACAAATCCCTTTGACAAATTTCTACCGATGACTACAAACACACACACACACACACACACACACACACACACTATGGAGAAAGAATTAGCTCTTATTTTAGCTTACCTCTTTCATAGTATAAGTGTCTTTTTGTGCACCAACAGACTTTAACAACTTCAAAAGTAACGGCTTTGGTCTAACCTAAAGGAACAAAAAGTTGTTATTTTATTTTCAAAATTATTTCAGAACTAGAAGTCCCATAAGCAAGTATGTTCATAAAGAAACTTAATAAAGGTAGAAAACACTTATATTTAATTTTCTCACAAGATCAGACCTCAAAACTTAATCCTAATCTGTATCTTTGGATTTTTTCAGAGGGGACGCACCAGCGGTGCCAGGGTTACTGCTGGCTCTGCACTCAGGAATTACTCAGGTGGTGCTCGGGGCACCATATGGGATGCTGGGAATGAAGTCTGGGTCCGCAGGGTGCCAGGCAAGCGCCCTACCTACTGTACTATGGCTCCATCCATAGTACATTTAATCTATTCATTAGTGTAAGAGTCTATAAACTCAGTACCATAAATTGATACAACTGAAGAAAATCCTAAGATCTAAGTATCAAGTAAATAATCAAATAATCACAGATTCATCCATATATCTATCTGTTGCTAACAATACTGATGACAAACTAGTGAAAAAAGAATATTTTTCTCCACTAATCCCTTACCCCAGCTATTCGTTTGCTTTATGCCTTGCAAACCATATGGTGGGGAGACAGGGAGCAGCGGTGGGGGCGCCTGCGTACACTGCACTGGGGTTCACTCACTAGCTACCACATGTCCCCCCAAGCATCCTCCGGTGCAGTCCCGGAGGCACTCAGGGATTCCCCAGCAGAGCCTGAGCACACGAAGCCCCGGCCTTCACACTGAACTGAGCACCACTGGAGGAGTGCGGGGTCCTCCGGAGGACCGCTTGAGAGGACAAGAAGTTTACATCTTCAAATGAATCCTTGACCAATCCTTTCCTAAAGTTAGGTTATCTGAAGACCAGAGGACTAGAAACAAGCTCCCAAGGTTAAAAGGTATCTGAAACACAACTCATCTCCTCCACGACAAAACATTTTCTTCATTCTTTTCACTCACTCTACATTTCAAAATCTATTTAATACTTACGGGCTTCTACTATGCAGCAGGTAATACTGTTAAAAAAAACAGTATACCACCGGTATTTAAGTCAGCTAACTAGTAACTTTCTGCAAAAGGTCAGATAGCAAAGACATGATGCCATTTCCTACTAAACGATCTGACATAGAAGATTTAACTAAGGGGCACAGTCGCATCCCAATAAAAGTTTACTTAGAGAAATAAGCAAGTCAAATTTGGTCTTCTGACTGGAGTGGACCTAAACAGAGGTTTGGGAGTGACAGAGAAAATAACTGCCACGGAGACAAGAATACTATGTGCTTGTGCTCCTTCTCCTAATCAGTTTCTATACAGGAACTGTCAATCTCTACAGCTTCCCGCTCCGACAAACTGGGGTGCTATCACTCTTTAACAAACCTAATAGCATCCAACTTGAAATCTCTCAAAAGGGGCTAAGGCACATACATGCCTTGCATGCTAGTTCCGTTAACTGAATCATATAATAGTATGAAAGATTAAAAACACAATGAATGTAGCACTGAATCACTGCTCATATCACACAGTTAAAAAATATATGCCTTTATGCTGTTTAGAAAATGAACAACTTTTTTCTAAATTTTTATTATAAAGCTGTTATTAAAGTTCTATTAACTTCAAGTTACAAAAATAAAAGTAAAAAACAATGAAAAAAGTCATATTTTTTTAAAAATTGGGATTTAAAACACACGTACATTATAAAGATAACCATTCTTAATAGCTAAGAACCAAAATATAAATTAAAAATAATAGAGGGTCAGGGCTATGATTCAACAGTAAAGTGCATTCCTTGCATTCATGACATGTGGAGTAGTTTCCTAGCACCATTTAAAAAATAGGAGAAAATACAGGAATAGATTTGCAATAATCTTAAGACAAAAGTTCCTGCAAGTATAACAAATTTATAATTTTTTCTTTGCTTTTTGGGTCACACCGGCAATACTCAGAGGTCCCTCCTGGCTCTGCACTCAGGAATTACTCCTGGCAGTGCTCGGGGGACCGACCCGGCCATGGGCCGGCCGCGCAAGGCAAACGCCCTACCCATTGGGCTATCGCTCTGGCCCCAACAAATTTATAAATTTTATAAATCCAGGGTGAGAGATGGTACAACAGGGAAGATCCTCTCAATTCCCAGCACCACATATGGTCCCTCAGCCACGCAGGTGATCCCAGGGCGCAAAACCGAGAGCAAACACGAACACCTGGGTATGGCCTTAAAAACAATAAGAACCCACCCCCTCCCCAAGGTTGACCCAGGTTTGATCTGTGACATCCCATATGGTTCCCTGAGCACTGCCAGGCATAATTCCCTGAATGCAGAGGCAGGAACAACCCCTGAGCAACACCAGGTGAGACCCAAAAAGCCACAAAATAAAAAATTCAGATGAGTAAGGCTCAAAAAAAAAATGAAAACCAATGGGTCACTGAGAGAGCAGAGGTATTAAAATGCTTGCCTTGAATGGTCCCTTCAGGGAGATAGCTGAGCACCGACATGTGGCCCCCAAATCACGCACACAGTAAAAGACCCAGGAGTTCGACTATCCAGACCTTTCCTACAGAAATAGCCACGTAAGGCAGGCTGTAATCAGAGCAGCACTGGCCGCCGTTCGGGGCCAGCTAAAGCCGACTAGAATAAACCTATCAGAGGGGCCAGGCACTGCGCTCAGGCCATGGCGGCTGACTTGCACCCCAAGGCCCTAGGCTCCACTCTGCACCTCATGTTGCTCAGCACTGCAGGGCTACTCCCAGACACAGCCAGGAGCAGCCCCTGCACAGAGCAACAGGTGGACAAACACCAAAAAATAGGTGTAAATTAAGACTGGAAAAAATTAAAAGAATAACAGTGAGCTAAATAGGGACGGGTCAAATTAGAAAAAAGTAAACCAAAAAAAGGTCGCATAATAAGCATCAAACTTCATTTGGGATAGTTTGGGAACTTACTATAAATGCAGTGTGGGAAAGGCTTAAGAAAACACTGCACCTCTGTACAATTAAGCTTTCCACCAGCCCAGAGCCAATCAGGGTCTTTGGGGCTGAGTTAATCAACCCACCATGGGAACTAGTTTTCCAGCAAATCAGGGTCTTTGGGACTGACTCAATCAGCACCACGGAAACTAGTGTCCCAAGCCGCACTGTAGGCCCCCCACCCCAATACCAACCAGGGTCTCCTGCTCCGAAGCTGGGATCGGGGAGGTGCTCACAGCACCAGCAGTGGACACAGACATGCTGGTATTGCACAGCTGCCTATAAAGCACGGAAGGGGGGAGAAAACACACGATCAAAACCTGCAACGAAGCATTCGTAGAAAGACACAATCATAGACAGAGAGTTGCCCGCGGTGGGCGCCGGGCAGGGTCTTACCTGGCTGCGGAGCAGAGGGCGCGCGGCCCCGGCTCGGCCGGGGTTTAAGTAGCCGCGGCCGCAGGCAAGCCGGGGCTTAGCTCTCCGCGCACACCCTCGGACTTGTCCGAACTTGACCCGCCGGCAGGACAGCTGAGTCAACCTGCCCGCGCGCACCTGTCACTCCCCAGCCGGACCCGGGCCCCCCACCCGCCCGCTTGCCCTTCCCCCACACTGCCCCGCCCCCTGCCCCCACCCGCCCGCTTGCCCCCTTCCCCCACACTGCCCCCCGCCCCGGGCCCCCCACCCGCCCCCGAGGCCCCCCCACCCGCCCGCTTGCCCCCGCCCCCAGGCCCCCACCCCGCCCGCTTGCCCTTCCCCCCCCCACACTGCCCCCCCACCCCGGGCCCCCCACCCGCCCGCCTGCCCCTTCCCCACACTGCCCCCGCCCCCGAGGCCCCACCGCCCCCCCGAGCCCCCCCACCCGCCCGCTTGCCCCCCCCCACCTGCCCCCACCCCTGGGCCCCCACGCCGTCCCCCGAGGCCCCCCACCCCGCCCGCTTGCCCCTTCCCCACACCTGCCCCCGCCCCCCCCCGCGGCCACACCCGCCCCCAGGCCCCCCCACCCGCCCGCTTGCCCCTTCCCCACACTGCCCCCGCCCCCGAGCCCCCACCCCGCCCCTTGCCCCTTCCCCACACTGCCCCCCCCCCCAGGCGCCCCCGCCCCCGGGCCCCCCCACCCGCCCGCTTGCCCCTTCCCCACACTGCCCCCGCCCCCGGGCCCCCACCCGCCCGCTTGCCCCTTCCCCACACTGCCCCCGCCCCCTGTGGCCCCCGGCGCCGCGGCTCCCACCCACGAGCCCGCCCCCCACCACGGCAACTGGACAAAGGCGAGGCGCGCGAGCCCACGCAGCGCAGGCCGCGCCTTCCCCGCCGCCCTACCTGCTCGCTCAGCCCGCGCGTCCCGAGCCGGGGTGCCCTCGTCGAGTTCCCTTCACGGCAGGCGGCGCAGGGGCCGGACGCCATGGGCCTCGGCGACCATTTCGCTGGCCGGGGCCCGGGCCAGTGACGGAGGCGCCAGGGCCGCTGGTGGAGGAGGCTCCTGGCGACGGAAGCGGCAGGATTCCCGGCCAGAGGGTCTAGGGATGACCCTCGGGCTTGGCTTCCTGCGCCATGCTCGCCCCCTCCCCCTCACTCGCCGCTACGGGCCTCAGAGGCCCCAGAGGAAAAAGGGGGAAAAAAAAACGGAGCTGGCCCAGGCCGCCCGCTGCGCGCCCCCTACTGTCCGCCGTGCGCGCGCCGGAAGCCTCTTCCCATCCGGGCATCTGCGTGCGCGCGCGCGACCTCGCCGGCTCAGCCAATGAGGAGGGGGAGTGGGCCCCGCCCCGGGGTGCGCGCAGGAGCGGCGCGCGCAGCTGGAGCCCTTCCCCGCCCCAGCCTGGGGGCGGCGGGCGCGAAGGCGGCGCTCGGTGTCTCCGGCTGCGGTGTCGGGCGAGGCTCGACTTTATTCCTTGTCCTGTTTGTGTCTGTTTCTTGTGTTCACACTAGTCCCCCTGGCCGAGGTGGAAACTGCAGGCAAATGCGTTTCTCGGTGTCGCTACCGAAAAAAACACAAAGCAAAACTAACACCTGTGAGGTAATAGTAAGCCCATCCCGCCAGCCTCTGGAGTTGCATATACATATATATTTATCCAAATTTTTGTTTTCTTTCTTTCTTAAGACTCTTTTAAAAAACTTTTTATTAAGGCACCGCAGTTTACAAAGTTGTTTCAGGAATACAGTATTTCAACGCCGAAGGCTCCCAGCCCCTCCACCCAAATTCCCCAGGTTTCTCTCGCATCGGCAGCCTGACCCCTTAGCAGGCATATAAAAATGTATTCCGTGTTGCCTGCTCCAATAAAGAAATGACGAAAGGAACTATGAGAAAATAAATCAGTAACGCCGCTTTGTGGTGATTGATTGCCATATGATTTAAACCTTCCTTAATCGAATAGAGGACAGTCATAAGAAGCACCATGAGTGAGTGTCATACTCGATTCAAAGCTTATTTTTTGTTTGGCTTTTTTTTTTCCTTTTTGGGTCATACCCGTTAATGCTCAGGGGTTACTCCTGGCTTTGCACTCAGGAATTACTCCTAGCGGTGCTGGGTGGGACGACCTTATGGGATGCCTAGGATCGAACCTGGGTCGTCCGCGTGCATGGCAAAAGCCCTACCCACTGTGCTGTCCCTCCGGGACCCCTAAAGTTTGGTTTAAAGTAGCACACAGTAAAGTATGACATATTCTTCCTGGAATTGGCTGGGCCCCCAACTTGGAGGGTTTAATTTCTTTATTTTTCTTTTATGAGGTGCTCTCCTTTTCTCCACATTTCCTAATAAAACTATTTTACTTTTTTTTTTTTTTTTTTTTTTTGGGTCACACCCGGCAGCGCTCAGGGGTTTCTCCTGGCTCTGCACTCAGGAATTACTCCTGGCGGTGCTCAGGGGACCATATGGGATGCCGGGGATCGACCCGGGCCGCCGTCACAGTCCTACAGCGTGCAAGGCAAACACCCTACCCGCTGGGCTATCGCTCCGGCCCTATTTTACTTTTAAAATAGTAACGAAGGGCCTAGAGAGTAGAAGAGTTAAGGAACTTGCTGCAGTCGCAGGCAGAGAGGGGAGGGGGAACGATGGGGGAGGCGCTGGTAATAATGTAATAGGAAAATCCGTCTACAACCTAAACCAGACCAAAGACATGAAGGACTTTGAAACTGATGACCCTTTGGAGGAAAATCTTTAAAGCGCAGAGTGAGAGGGGGTCGGAGTGATAGCACAGTGGGTAGGCCGTTTGCCTTGTACAGGGCGACCTGGGTTTAATTCCCTGCATCCCATATGGTACCCGGAGCACTGCCAGGAGTAACCCCTGAATGTGGAGCCAGGAGTAATCCCTGAGAATCGTCAGGTGTGACCCAAAAAGGAGGAAAAAATGCAGAATGAGGGGCCCAGAGGGTATAGTAAAGCACTTGCCTTGTAGGAGGCTAACCCAACTTTAATCCCTGTCACTCTTAGGGTCCCCAAGCCATGCTGTGCATGATGCCTGAGTGCAAAGCAAAGTAAGCCCTGGCTTACTTCTGGCTCTTCTTCACTCAGGAATCACTCCTGAGTGGTGCTTGGGGAATCATATGGGATGCCAGGGATCAAACCTGGGTCAGCAGAATGCAAGGCAAATGCCCTCCCCGCTTGTGCTATCACTCTGGCCCCCTGAAATTCTATTTTTTTTACCTCTGTTTTGGAAGGGGAGCAAAAAACTATCTTGGCAGCATTCGTGGAGCAGAAACAAAGGACAGAACTGATAGAATGAGATTGTTTTTTTTTTTGGGTGGGGGTCACACCCAGCAATGCTCAGAGGTTGCTCCTGGCTCTACACTCAGGAATTACTCCTGGTGGCGCTGTGGGGACCATATGGGATGCGGGCAGTCGAACCTGGGTCGGCCTCGTGCAAGGCAAAGGCCCTACCCGCTGTGCTATCACTCTGGCCCCAAATGAGATCTTTTCTTTTTCTTTTTTCTTTTTTGCAAGGGGAGGTGGGCAAGGAGGTCGTAGGATCACACCCAGAGGTTTACAGGGCTTATTCCTGGCTCCGTGCGCAAGGGTCACTCCTGGTAGTGCTCGGGGACCATATGTAATCCTAAGACTCAGGCGCAAGCAGTCACAGCAAGGCAAGGTGCCCTGCCTGCTGTACTATTGCTCCAGCCAAGTCCTTTGCTAATACAACTAGAGAAGAAGGGAAGAAGTGAGAGGATTTAGATAGTGAAAAGAGCTGGAGGAAGCAAGGCTTCGCACAAACTTGGTATTGAAAACCCAAAAGGTGGAAAAGATGGTTATACTTCCTGAGGTCAAAGAACTCAGCGAATGACTATATTTCCACTATATTTCTGTTAGATGATGCTTCTAACAGAAAGCCTGGAGGAGCAAGTTGAAAAGAGGCGGTACTCCAGAAAGCCCCCATCCCACATTCCAGTTCTGGAGCATGATCTCTTCAGCATTCTGCCCCAGGGTGGCCCAAGTCCTTGAGGGCAGGAATTTTCTTTACTTTAAACCTTTCATCTCTCTCATTGGAGAAGCTCACATTCTCTTTTTTTTTAAAAATATTTATTTATTTGTTTGTTTGTTTATTTATTTGTTTATTTATTTATTTTCGCTTTTTGGGACACAGCCAGCGATGCTCAGGGGTTACTCCTGGCTCTGCACTCAGGAATTAGTCCTGGCACTGCGTGGGGGACCATATGGGATGCCAGGGATCGAACCCAGGTCAGCCGCATTCAAGGCAAACACCTACCTGCTGTGCTATCACTCCAGCCCTCACATTTTTTAGTATCAGTCCTCAATAAATATATTTTTTACTTCCCAAGAAACATTGCCAAGTAAAAGTTTGGGTGGTCGTTGTTGAGTTTGCGATGCTG
>JAJIBD010012090.1:0-42724 GCA_021461705.1 Cryptotis parvus
AAATTGCTGAAAATAGGCAGTATGTTTAAAAGTCCTGTAGTTCCAGTTTTCCCTCCATCAAATAAATACCATTACCAACCTTATTGGCTTATTTTTGTAATAAGTGCATAAGACTTGCTTAGTGCTTTAACAATGTCTTTCACAAAAAAAGGTATGTAATACATGTTAGTCAATAATAAGATTATTAGGAATGTGGACTTACAAACAATAATCAAAATGAAAGAAATATACCCTAAACAAAATGGAAATATTTATCTAATTTAACCACTGACCAAACACATTAAATAAAATTTTTTCCTTGAGAATATTTTTTAAAAATAATCACCTCTTATATTTTTATGCTCGTCTTATCTGAATATCAGATTTTATCTAAATCCTTTGTTTTTCTATTTCTCCTTTAATAACTGCCAAATAAAACAAACCACAAAAATGGTGTGCAAGGCATTGAAAATCAGATGGGCTGGACATGTAATGTGATTTGGAGACAACCGCTGGACTAGAGCCATTAACGACTAGATCCCACAGGATGTCAAAAGATCACGTGGCCGCCACCTACAAACTTGTCAAGACCCTGAAGGAACGGTTTGAGGCTCTTCATATTCCTGAATCAACCAGATGCCATTGGGCTACATTGGCACGTGATAGGGTTCAATGGAAATGTTACTGGCGCCCGCTCGAGCAAATCGATGAATAACGGGATTCAAGTGATCAAGTGATCAAGATTTAACTATGTAGTAGGGAGTGGATGCTATCATTCATTGATTTGCTGTCTTCAAATAAAACTATTTCTAGTCTTAAGTATTTCCCTGTTGCTATAAAGCAACTTAGAAGTGACTAGAATGTCTCATTAGTCTCATGAAGGTAAAATCATTAAGTCAAAATCTGATGTTGTGGATATTCTTAGGCATCAGCTAAAAGTGCTTACATGATGCCAACTATCATCTGCAACTTTCAACATTATCATCAGCAGAAGCAACAGGCAGCAACATGTTTAGTGTCCAATGACATTTAAAATATCTGCACTGCTGAATTAGAGCCTATTATGAATGGTGCATTAATAATTTATCATTTTATTCATCAAACTTATAGAACAATCAGACTGTTATTCAAAATAAATTATCAATGAGGAAGCCAATTTAAAAATTATATATAGCATTATATATGCTATATATTCAGCCCTCTGCAGGGGCTGGAGAGATAGTGCAGTGAAGAGGGTGTTTGCCTTCCATGCAGTCAACCTGGGTTTGATCCCAGTTATCCCAAAAGGTCCCCCAAGCACCACCAGGAGTAATGCCTAAGTGCAGAGTCAGGAGTAACCCCTGAGTGCCTCTGGGTATGGCCCCCAAAAAAAAGCAAAAAAAAAGTACCATCCATCCACCCACTCACCTACCCACCCACCCACCCACCACCCACCCATCCATCCATCCATCCATCCATCCATCCATCCATCCATCCATCCATCCATCCATCCATCCATCCATCCATCATCTATCTACGAGCATGAGGCAGAGGCAGGTAGAGATAGCTGACAGACACACAGGTATATCAATTCAATAATGATAAAATTAAAAGGGCATAAATTAAATCATAATTACAAAATCAGAAGAATATGTGCTAAGTAAACAAAGGCCACTCATCTCAATAAGCTGTCATAGCAGTCATGTGATTAAAAAAGGAGCTAACAAATCATGTCTGCTCTTCACTCTTCCATTCTAATGGTCTTACTTCCTAACAGAATAAGGATATTTACTGCATCTACAATATATGCAAGTTTCCATTCTAAAATCTAAAATAGTATTTAAAACTTTACTTGATTTTATCATTTTTTCTTCTAACAAATCCATTAAATATATAGGTATATATATAATAATTACAACCCTCAACTTTATTATTTTATGGCATTTCTAATGATGTCCGTGTGTACCTCTTTGTGAAACCTCTTCACAAATATACTATGTTTATGCTCTTAATTGATAACCTAACCAGAGCTATATTGACACGAAGCAGTAACCATCACCTGGAAAGTGATTCTAACCAGCTCATAATTGATAACCTAACCAGAGCTATATTGATACGAGCAGTAACCATCACCTGGAAAGTGATTCTAACCAGTTCAAATCTGTTCTTTGGTTCTGGCCTGTTGTAAAAATTCTGCTCTGGGGAATAAAATGGTACAGCAGCTAAGGAGCTTGCATTGCACAGAGTTGACCTGGGTTCAATCCCCAGCATTTTATATGGTTCCCTGAGCACCACCAGGAGCCATTTCTGAGTGCAGAACCAGGATTCACACTTGAGCCAGGTGTGCCCCTCCCCTTTCCCCAAATTTCTGCTCCATATGATTTTCACTGGGAAATTACAGATCACAGATAAAGCCGAAAATAAATAAGAAAAACTGTTGGTTTCCACTGAAAAACCCTTCTAAGTAATGACTCCAGATCACATCTGGTTGTTACTTCTTTTTCTTCTCCAATCTATAAGAACAGTTCCTCAGTTCCTAATTTTTTTGTAATGACCCAGACAGTTTTCAACAGCAGAGGTCAAACCATGCTACAAATGAACCTCAATAAGGATTTTGATATTTTCTCATGATTAAACTGGTATGACACTTTATTTTCCAAGAACTTCTCAGAAATGATGAAACCCTCTTAATGGTGAATTCAATTCAAGAGTTATAATATATTGGCATGTATATATTGGAGAAATTAACCTAATCATTCAGCTAAGGAGATTTCTGCTAGGTTTTTAAACCTTTTTTTTCTGGAAATAAGTTACTATTCTTCTAGAGAAAGGAGACGTAGTAATCCCACCCTATATGTACCCCAGCCCAATCCCTCTGCCTGGTCTGTATTGTGAATAGGGGAACATGGACTTAAGGAGGGTTAGCGGCCACACGGTTCATCAATAAATGCTTTATTTAGAGGTGACTACAAGAGTATGCCACCCCCATGGCAAGCCTGGCAAGCTGCTCGTGTAGTATTTGATATGCCAAATACCAGTAACATTTATATTAGGTCATTCCCATGACCTAATATAATGGTTTGAGGCTCTTTATGTTCCTGGAGCAAGCGGATGCCTTTGGGTTCTACTAGCATGAGACAGGACATATGGAGATATTACTGGTGCCCGCTCTAGCAAATAGATGATGAACGGGAAGATAGTGATAGTGACCCTATCTATCTATCTGTCTGTCTGTCTGTCTGTTCTATCTATCTATCTATCTATCTATCTATTTATTTATTTTTTTGCTTTTTTTGGGTCACAACACCTGGCAATGCTCAGGGGTTTCTCCTGGCTCTGAGGTACCCCCCATATGGGGAGTCAACCCTAGGTTGCTAGGGCCCTTGCCAAGGGGAGTAGACTTTGGGAGTGGTCTTCTTTGGTTTTTTTGTTTGTTTTTTTTTTTCTTTTTGGGTCACACCCGGCGATGCTCAAGGGTTACTCCTAGCTCTGCACTCAGGAATTACTCCTACCTGCTGGACTATCGCTCCGGCCCTCAAACATGAACATCTTGTAATTGTATATCTAACAGTGGTATAATAAAATATTTTTTAAAAAAATAAAGGGGCCAGAGTGATAGCCCAACGAGTAGGGCATTTGCCTTACACGCGGCTGACCCATGCTGGCCCTGGTTTGATCCCGGCATCCCATATGGTCCCCCGAGCACCACCAAGAGTAATTCCTGAGTGCAGAGTCAGGGAGAAACCCCTGAGCATTGCCGGGTGTGACCCAAAAAAGCAAAAACAAACAAACAAACAAACAAATAAATAAATAAATAAAGCTCAGTAGAGCATGTCACCCAACATGTGGTTGCCAGCTAGATTGCATAAAGTTCATGAAATTACTATGTGATTCATCTTAATACATGCATTAAGATGTATTTCTTTATACCAGCCCTCTCTCACCCTCTCCAGTGTTTTTTTTTGTTTTGCTTTTTTTTTTTTTTTTTTTGCTTTTTGGGTCACACCCAGCGACGCTCAGGGGTTACTCATGGCAGTGCTCAGGGGACCATATGGGATGCTGGGGATTGAACTCAGGTAGGCTTCATGCAAGGCAAACGCCCTACCCGCTGGGCTATTGCTCCGGCCCCCTCTCTCCCAGTGTTTAGCATAAGAGATAATCTTGGGGAGAAAAACTAGACCCTGGCATAATTGTTTGTTTAGACCTGAAACAAGTGTGGCTCCACCCTACATCTACACCTATAAGCTGATTCATTGATCTTTGTTTACGCTACCCTCAAGTTAGGATATAAAGATAGGATTATTGCTTTTGGGTATATATAAGGGGAATGACTTGAGGTCATCAGTAAATGCTCAGCCTTCTACTGAGACAAGACCACCTACATGGCAGAGCCTGGCAAGCTACCCGTGTTTAATTTACTTGGTATGCCAAAAATTAGTAACAATTATGGACCTCAATTCCATGACCTGAAGAATGGTTTCGGGCTCTTCCTGTCCCTGTAGCAAGCAGATGCCCTTGGGTTACACTTGCTTGTGACAGGACTAATGGAGATGTTACTAGTGCCCACTCGAGCAAATTGATGAACAATGGGAAGACAGTGATCCAGTGAATAAATTCCTTGGGAGGTACCCTTTGAGTCTATATCACTACTCATTTTTCCTAAAACTTTTATACAATATCTCTAGCAACCATTGGTCAATTTCATAGGCAACAACTAATGAATTTATATAAAATTTTAAAAGGAACTATAGTTGTAAAATACAGTAGCCAAACTTTTATTTATGTAAACATCTAACTTTACAAATGCAGTATATTACTGTATAGTCAAACGATGTATAAAAGTTATTTTTGACAGTGTCGCCAGTTAATATTAATTAACCATGATACCAATAAATAATTGAAATGTTACTTACATAACTATGGCTTTTAAAGAAATCTGATGGATTATTTGTGAGGACTTTGTCTCCTTCCAAACCAATTACTTTTACAAATATTAGCTTTTGGGTCATTTGGACTTTTTGCAATCACAATGTCACCTCTGAAAGAGAAAAAGTGAAGAAACAAAAAACACATTTCCTAAGACTAAACATATGCATAGCAATGCTGCAATATTCAGTAAGAAAACATAAACAAGGTCATTTAATTTATCCTCTCATGTCTTCCAAAATATTTCTCCATACATTCCATAACAGCTTAGGGACTTTGTGAGCAACTTTAATGGGACAAAATTCAAAGAGGAAAGTATCACTTGTCTTCCTGTTGTTCATCAATTTGCTCAAGCGGGCACCAGCAACATCTCCATACGTCCTGTCAAGAGCAAGTGTGTTCCTGGAGTGGTTCCCATTCCTCTACCTCCATGTCGGCAGGAGGCGGCTGCAAGCTCCCAACCACCACAGCCAGCATCACCGGAAGAGAGACACCCAGACCCAACCACTCCAGACCCACAGTTGCCCTGCTTGGCCCCATGTGGAGCAGCCCATGGAGTTCCGTGGGCAGTTCCAACATAGCTCCTAGGGTTCGCTCACACATGCGGGAGGGGGGGAGGCATGCTGGCTGGACTTGGAGCCAGAATTTGGGCTCCTCCCTCCCACGAGGAAATTATTCCTAGAAAATCTATTAGACTGTTCTAAAACTTCTAAAAACTAAGAATTATCTTTTGGTTCTTTAACTACTGTGCTATTTCAGTATTAAAATTTTTAGAACAGAAATTTTAGAAAAACCAATTACAGATAAACAGCACCAAATTAACTCAATGTTAAGGCAAAAAAGTTAAGAACATTATTTTAGTATTATCTTAACATTATCTTAGGAAGAACTGAGAAATTATAGCATATAAATTATAATCCAGAAAATTAAAGTTATTTTATTAAAAACTTTATACTTGGACAGTACTGAGAAGGCACACCAAGTAAAATATTATCAGATGCTCACATATAATAAATTTAAGAATTTATTCTAGCTGAGGGATTTAAATCATAAATACTAGCTGAGGGATTTTAAATTTCTAACAGAATATGTTTGTTATTGGCAAACTGCCTAAAATATGCAGATAATACAATAAAAGTACTTTTGTGACTATAGTCAGAAAAAAAGCAGTTTTAAAATTATCTTTACTTCCACTATAAATTTATAAGTTGTCTTGTATGATTTGTAAATAAAACTGAAATGTACAATTAAATTTTTAATATATAAAAATAATAAATAAAATAAATTGTTAAAATTTACACATAAAATTAATGTATATGATTATATATGGAAGGCATGATTTACAAGTAATTGTTCTATTTACATGTAATTGAAAAAAAATAATAAAAGGGCTTTTTTTTTTTTTTTTGCTTTTTGGGTAACACCCAGTGATGCTCAGCGGTTACTCCTGGCTCTTCACTTAGGAATTACTCCTGCCAGTGCTCGGGGACCATACAGGATGCAGGGGATTGAACCCAGGTTGGCTGCATGCAAGGCAAATGTCCTACCCGCTGTGCTATTGCTCGGCCTCTAAAAAAAGTCTTTAAATGAGAAAAACAAGGGGAAAAAAAATGGAAACTAGTACTCTAAATCAAAGCACAATGCTCTTTCTATATAAAATGAACATAAAGTAAATACCAATACATATTTATCACGTTTACTTTATACACCTAACTTCAGCAATATAATATTCATTATTGCAAAAATGGCTACATATAAATATCAATCATAAAATCAAGACATAATAATTAAATGAAAAACTTGTTATAGCTATCTATAAATATTATGTGTTTGAAACTTTTTGTTAGCCAATTCAAAGGATTTCTGATTAATTATATGGCAATCATTAACTTCTAAAATAGTTTAATTTAGAAGATACAAAAAAAAGTTTCCTTCTGAAATTAAAGAGGAATAGACAAAAAAGAGTAACACATATGTAAGGGAATGAAAGACATAATTCATCAGAAATTTTACAGAAAATATGGGGAAATATGCAAAACAGTTTTGTTTTGTTTTTTGCTTTTAGGTCAAACCCAGCAATGCTCTGGAGTTACTCCTTCCCCTGCACTCAGGAATTACTCCTTGCAGTGCTGCAGTGCTGGGGTTGCTGGGAATTGAACCCTGGCCAGTGCTGGGGATGCTGCACTCAGGGGATGCTGCACTCAGGAATTACTCCTTGCAGTGCTGCAGTACTGGGGATGCTGCAGTGCAGTGCTGGGGATGCTGGGAATTGAACCCTGGCCAGCAGTGCCAAGGCAAACGCCCAAACCACTACTCATTGCTCCACCCAAACAGCCATTATTTGAAACCATTAACTCATTAACAATTTGTTGGAAAGGTAAATAGTAACAGGATTAGGAGACAGGACAGTGGTTGGGGAGCATGCTCAGATTCAAGCATTACACATGGCCCCAGCACCAACACTGTCCTAAGCTCTCCACCACAGGTGCCGACCTTGGTCAGCCGAACTGGCCAAGATCACCAGGAAGGGTCTTAGGACTCCTGAACAATAACTGGAAAGTCCCTAACCCCACAAAAAAAAAACTTTTTTTAAGCAAAAAATTATGAGTCCGGGCTTCCCTCAAGTGTTCTGTGCATCAGATTCAAAGGAGATTGAGATTTTCATTTAGCCTGAAATATAAGCAATTCTCTTATAATTTTAGAAACAGGTAGCTTAAAAAGAATCTCTTGCCAAAGATCAGAATTCTGTGCTAGAGATTAAGAAAAAGAAAGCTCAGGACACAAATAAATATTTTGAAGTAGGGATTGTCAACTAACTACCTTCAATGTAAAGTTACTTTGGTATGTCTTATATATATATGCCAAACGAGGAATCCTGCACTCTAGGGATATCCCTAATGGGTAGAATAAAAAAATAAAACGAATCATTAATTTGTTGTGCTAGCCACTGAAATTCATCTAAACACAACACTCAGCATTTCATCTAAATGCAAAGAGTAGTTTCAAAGACAATGATAGAAGGGACAAAAATGCCCCAAAATATTCTGCTTAGAGATATAATTAAAACTACTGATACAGTGAAAATGTTTGGGCCAACATTTTATTAGTGGTCATTAAAACTGATATTTACAAAAGATTTTTTAAGATAAAATTTAGAAAATTAAGGAAAGAAAAAAAATGTTTCACCAAATTTACCTTTGGATACCATAAAAATGTCGACTCAAGATTTTCTGCAAAGACAACATCTGAATTTTGAATTGTAGGCTCCATTGATGGTCCAGAACACTAAAAGGAGAGGTAATTTGTAATATGAGCACGAAACATTTTAGTGCTTAACATAAGTTATCTATCTGAGCAGACTTAAAAGAATCAAGCAAAGGGGCCTGAGTGATAATCCAGTGGGGAGGGCATTTGCCTTGCACACGGCCGATCCAGGTTCAATCCCCGGCATCCCATATGGTTCCCGAGCACAGCCAGGAGTAACCCCTGAGCATCTCGGTGTGAACCCCCAAAAAAAAAAATCAAGCAAATATTCTTTAATCCTTAAGACTGCTCTCAGATTGCAGTTCCTGATATTTTCAACTGTTGTGTGATCACCTCTGGGAACAAAAAATATATTACAAATAGTTCATTAAGAATACATTATAAATAAAAAATACTGTTTCAAAATATTGGCAGCCTGTAGAACGTCCATGAAATCAAGAACCTTGACTCATACAAGCTAAATAATAGCCAAGGCTGAAGAGCTGTGCTCTGACATAAACTTGAAAAAAATTAACTTAATAAATTGCAATTTAAAATATCTAGTATGAATGACGATAAAATATTAAGTGTTATCAGACTTTCTCTAGCATTTTTTATCCAAAATAGCTTCATCATTTGTGTAGATATAACTTACACTTTCTACAGAAAATTGCTAATAAGACATATCAGAATGTCATCTATACCTCAAAACTTTAATAAATGATCATTGCCAGTTAAAAATATATACAATTTCATTTACTCTACTAATATCTAAATTTCTACTCAAAACCTCCTACTCAAAAAAAAGTAACATAACTCAATAAAAATTTGCATTTGCTACCTTAGCTACTAGAAGACTAAATATAATTTTTAAATGAAAAAAATTTCAGTTAAACTTTTTATTTGTATTACTGCTGCTTAACTTATGGCTATAACAATTATGAACTTGTTAGAGCAAACCAGAATATTTTTTAAAATTTATAAATACCACCACATCACCTAAACTCAATGCCTGCTAGCTGAAGAAATAGTACGAGGGGGTAAGGCCTTGCACGTGGCTAACCCCAGTTCAACCCCAGGTGTCACATATAGCCCCCTCAAGATCACTGGAGTAATCCCTGAGGACAGCTTTTATTGGGGGATGGTCCAAAAAAAGAAAAAAGAAATTCACTGAACTCATCATTACACATTTTATTATTTCATATACATGTCAAAAGATGAATACAGGTATGGTTGATAAATTCATCATGTAATAATAAGAAAAATCATTAGTAAGAGTAAAATCATTATATTTTAATATTGACACCAGGCAAAATAAGCATTTGTTTTAATGGCAGTTATACCCCAAATTTAAAAAGAATGGGCTATGAAAATGGAAAAACTCTGTGGGACCCAGGGTAAGTTACTTATATGTTCTGAGCTTCAGCTTCCTCATATATCTAAGGAGTTTCTAATAGTATCTCAATGAAAGATTAACTGGGTTTTTTTTTTTTTTTTTTTTTTTTGCTTTTGGGTCACACCCGGCAATGCTCAGGGGTTACTCCTGGCTCTGCACTCAGGAATTACTCCTGGCGGTGCTCGGGGGACCATATGGGATGCTGGGGATCGAACCCTGGCCGGCATGAGCCAGCCGCGTGCAAGGCAAACGCCCTACCCGCTGGGCTATCGCTCCAGCCCCTAACTGGGTTCTTAAATGTAAAAAATATGAAGTAAATAGCAGCACTTGATAAATATTATTAAGTATCATTATTGATTGCTAGTAATGGCACAGAACTTTCTGTGCCCAACAGAAATACAGAACCGAATATGAAATAATTTTCTTATATCTTATTTCAGTGCCAACTCAAATACATTCTTTATATGGAAAAATTTAGAACTTATTTTTCAATTAAATTACTAACTTGATAATGAAATGATTAATCTTTAATATAAAAACTTACCATGACAACACCACCAACGTATTCAAAAGCACAATGAGCTATACAGCCATACTGGATAGTATAGCCAAGTAGTCGAAAGGTTTTCCCCAGAATACCACGAAGCATACTTTTATGTAGTTTCTGCCACCAAGAGCCTGATGGAAAATTTCAAAAAGTTTCACAATTACAACTATTTAAAAAACACTTAAGAAATAGCTCTATTAAAACTGTTCTTTGTAATTATATAACTCATGGTGATATAATAAAATTTGAAGAAAAAAATGATTCTGCTTTTTAAAAAAACCCTAGAAATTGAGCTTCCAAATGTCCCAGCAATACCAATTCTCGGTATATACCTTGGCAACACAAAACCACACAGCAGAAATGCCATCCACACTTCTATTTCATGGCAGCACAACACTGAATAGCCAGAATCTGGAAAAAACCCAAGTGTCCGGAAACAGACGAGTAGATAAAGAGGCAATGGTCCATCTACACAATGGAACAGTGCGCAGTCACCAGGAATAATGACGTCATGAAATTAGCTTATTAATAGATGGACATGGATGGAGAGTATCACTGAATGAAATGAGTCAGAAGGAGAGAGACAGGCATAGAATGACTGCACTCATTTGTGGGAGATATAAAAACATAGTATGAAACTAATAATCAAGATCAGTAACAAGGACCAGGAAGACAGGTCCATGAATGGAAATCTGCCACGAGTGGTGAGGGGGAGGGCAGTTAGGGTAGAAAAATGTTAGTTGGAAACATCACTCTGGACAAGAACTGAATGCTGAAAGTAGGTAAAGGGACAAACATAATAACCTTTCAGTACCTGGGCCGCAAACCATAATGCCTAAAAGAGGAGGTGTGAGAAAGAGAGAGAGAGAGAGAGAGAGAGAGAGAGAGAGAGAGAGAGAAGGGGAGGGGGAAACTAGATGCATTGATGGTGGGAAATATGCGCTGATGAATGAATGGGTTTTGGAACACTGTACAAATGAAACCCAATCATGAACAACTTTGTAACTATGTATTTCACAGTGATTCAATAAAAAATTTATTTTTCTTTCTTGGGTCACACCCAGCGACGCTCAGGGGTTACTCCTGGCTCTGCACTCAGGAATTACTACTGGTGGTGCTTGGGGACCATATGGGATGCTGGGGATCAAACCCGGGTCGACCGCGTGCAAGGCAAACGTCCTACCCACTGTGTTATCACTCTGGCCCTCAATAAAAAATTTTTTTAAAAAATGTTTTTGCAAAAAATTCAGAATGTTAATATCAATACAGCTAAATATAGAAACAATGACTTTTTTCATTTCTATGGAAGATATTCTAAAAAGGGAAGGTACAGCTAATTAATATTTTGATCGTAATATTCAAGAATATATTTAAAATATTATTAGAAAGGCCAAAGAGATTACTGAGCAGGCTGGCAGGAGGCCCAGGTTTTATCTGCAGGATCATAAGGTTTCCCAAGTACCACAGAAAGTCTGACCCTCAAGCATTCCCTATGTACCCCCAAACGGAAAATATATCATCAGTTTTACATATGAATTAGATAACTAGTAGATGTTAAACTTGTCTGTCCTTTTGAAGCCTTGGTTATTGTCTGGCATTAAAGCAGATAACTAAGGAAAGCTATTAATTCCAAGTATTAATAACAGTTTTGCATACTGCTTACTATATACACTAATCAGTTCCTATAACATAGAGGCTTTCCTAAATGTATAAAAATTCGAGTTTTATAGTGGCTCTTTTATTAACTCATGATCTTCAATTAATAATAATTCTGAGTCTTAATAAAATGGAAATGACAATAACTCACAACATTGTTCTCAATATCAATTTGAATAGTATATGTCAAAGCACTTTAAGTACAAGCCATTGATGAATACACGAATGTTATGAGACAGCATAAAGAACATATAAAGATTTAGCAATTCTATTCCACTGACGTAGAAAACAAAAGTCAAAATTTAACAACATAAAGAATATTTAGGAATAGAGATTGGGATAAATTTATAGCTCAGCAACATTTAGCTTGCATATTCTTTGGTAGGGGGTGGGCTTGGGTCATACCCAGCAATACTCAGGGGCTTACTACTGGCACTGTGCTAAGGGATCACATCTGGCAGTGCTCAAGGGAAATATGCAGTGTGAGGTATTGAACCAAGGTCAGCCATGTGCAAGGATAGCATCTTAACCCCTATACTATCTCTCCAGTATGGTCTGCATCTTTACAGTTCTAAAGTCAATCCTTAGCACCATTTAAAAAAAAGGATTAAATCCCTAGCACCATAAAAAATAAAGAAATAGGATTACATTAAAATAAAATGCTCTGCCTTGCAACAGAAATTATCACTAGAACAAAAAGACATTCTATTGATTGGGAAAAAATAATTGAATAGTAATATTGATGACACATAAGGCACTCACGAAACAACAAAAACAATATCATCAAAAAAATGGGAAGAACATTGACAGACATTTTCCCAAAGAGGGCTGATGCGAGGCACCTGCAATATTGCTCAACCAGCAACAGAAAACCCCAGTCAAATTTGAGGACAAAGGTCTGTCCTAACAAATGCAGCAGCACACTATAGCTGCTACCCAAGTCTGCTGATTCTGGCTCTAAAAACCATAGCCAGGGGTTGACAAATACAACCCTCACAATAGCTAAGATCAGCTCCTCTAGGCCGCTGATCAGCTGTTATTGAATGCATGTGGCCACATTCCCCAGCACTGCTCAGGCCAGTTGGACTATGACTCCACAGACTTCAGCACATTAGCAGCTACAAGATACTTCTTGAACCAGATCCCCAGCTGACTCCCAGGTTCACACAAACTCAAAACCAGACACCAACATGATTCTGCAAGCCTGTGATATTTTCACCGAGTGCAGCTTTCACTTCAATCTCCACCCCAGCACCCACATAGCACCGAATTAGTGAAGAAATTCAACTCCATCAATGAAAGGATGGTATCCAGATACGTCCTGGAACACAGGAAGACTTTCTGAACTCCCTAAGAATGACTTACCAGCAACAATGCTACTGATGATCAATGAAATAAATAGGTACAAGAGACTATCAATACACGAAGAGAAAGTTGAGGTTTTGCCTCCAAGTATTTTCACTTGCTGCATTATGAGGGACACCCACCCTGCATGATACTCAGGGGCAACACCCAGCTCAGTGTTTTGAGAAACAGTGTGGTGCCAGTGATCAGTCCCAGGCCTCCCACATGCAAAGCCTATACTTAGACCCTTTGTGCTATCTCCCCAGCTTCTTGGGAGAAAATCTGGAAGGAAACAATAAAAATCTCCAAACAAATGAGTGAGTGAAAGATTGTGGTTAAGCCAAAAAAAATACAAGAGTGGGAACTGGCAGCAAAATGGATGTAATCAAAAAATCCAATCAGCGATCTTGAGGAAAATCGAGAAAAAAAGAAACAATTTTAAATGAAGAAAATGTAAGCTTAATTGGACTGTAATAAAAGGAAAAACATTCACATGATGGAAGTTCCAAAAGAAGGAAAGAAATAGCTAGTGGGATAAATATGAGCTAGGAATGTCCCCCACTCTGAAGCAGAGAACATATACCTTGATTCAAACAATACCATAAAGCTACCACAGTGCCTTACACTCATGCCTTGCACATATGGCAAAAACATGTTTCTGTTCCCTCAAAAACTAACATAAAACTTTCATTGCAACCTTAATTACAATATTCAACATTAAAACACAAATATCAATCAGAATAAGAAGCAATAAATGGCGGTGAATTTATACCAAACTACAGCACTTCTGCCTCTCGAGGTGTTGCAGGTGTGGCTGCAGTGCCTGGCTGTGTTGACAGGTGGCAGACAGAAGACAGGCTTGTCTACACCTAGGGCTCTGCCCTGTGGACCCCTGGTTGATTGATGGTCTGACATAGACAAAGACTGGGCCCCTGGGATGAACCCAGAGCCACAGCATAGCATAGCAAGCTACCAGTGGTGTATTTGATATGCCAAAAACAGTAACAATAATGGACCACATTCCCAATGAATGGAGATGTTACTGGTGCCCACTCAAGCAAATCGATGAACAATGGGAAGACAAGTGATACAAAGTGATACACAGCACTGAAGGAATAAAATACTGCTCCATGAAACAAAATGAATGAACTCCACCGACAAATAGAGGGGGGGGAAGACAACTACTAAAGAATTTACACTGTATTATTTCATTCAGTTATATTCTTTATTTTTATGAAGGTCAGCAGAAACAAAAATGAACAATGATGACATATTATCAGAAAAGTACCCTACCGGGGGGCTGGATATTTGAACCTAAATAGCTGTCACACAGGTATATATGGAGAAATAAATTATATATGTCTGTGACAAGTGTCTTTATTTACATATATATGAAAACATATTGTAAGCATATGTATTGTATGTAGTATTTATAAGCTAATTTTAAAATTAAAAATGTTTAATATAGTTATAGATGTATAAAAGAACAAAGTAAGAGAGGGTGGGACCAAACAAAAGCAGACAAGTTAGCCTTTTAACAGAAGTTTGAATGTTTTCTCTATGATCACTTCACTTTTATCACTTGTCTTCCCACTGTTCATCGATTTGCTCGAGTGGGTACCAGTAACATCTCCATACGTCCTGTCCCATGCGAGTGTAGCCCCAGGGGAATCTGCCAGCAAAAGAGCTGATCACAAGACCGAGATCAATAAATGCACAAGATGAGAAGAGACTACAAGATTATTCCACCTGCACGGCAGAGCCTGGCAAGCTACCAGTGGCATATTTGATATGCCAAAAACCAGTAACAATTATAGACCACATCCCATGACCTGAAGGAATGGTTTAAGGCTCTTCGTGTTCGTGTGTCTCTATGATGAAGAAGGAAAAGAGGGCATTGAGACATTGATATTTTTGTCAGTTTGGTGGTTTAAAAAAAGAGTTCTTGAATGAGTTTTTTTTTCTCAATCTTGAGATTGGGTGGTGAGCGGTAATTAAGAACTAACAGCACAAAGCAAACTGGTAAAGAAAGAAATTTCATAAAGAAATTACAAATATATTGGTATTCTACTCTTACTACTTTAGTCTTCAAACACGGATCTCACAGAGAATTTCTTTATATTCTCTAGCTTCCGGAAGCAGCTAACATTCCTTGGCTTGCTTCAACCAACTTCAACGCCAACAGTGCTGCATCTCTCAGACCTTTCTTCCATGGTCACATCTCCCTTTGGCTCCTCCCTGCCCTTTTCCAGGATCCCAGAGAATTGGGATGCCAGGTATTACACTGGCACACGCAGTCTGGAGTTCTCAGAACTGTGCTTATAACGCAGGGGCTGTAACCACTGAGGCATCTTCTGGGTACCTTGTCTCTGATTCTGAATTATCCTCCACGTTGGTTTTACACTGGCTTCACCAAAAAAATTCCTCATGATCTCAGCATTAACATATAAGCTATCTCTAGCTTATACCTTTTCATAGGCTCTGGAGATGAAACATGGTTAACTTTGGGAGCAGAGGACAGTATTATTTTACTAAACACACAGGATACAACACTCTAAATTAGCCAGAGTATGGTTCACATATCAGAAGCAAGGGTATCACCTAGCAGTCTGTTTAAAATAAAAATTGTTGGCTGAATCTCAAGATTTACATAAATAAATATTTTAAGAATATTGTTCAGCAACCGTTGATCAAGTCCTTCAGGTGAATCAAAGCTAAACAACATTCATGAAGAGTATTTTACACTCTCAAGGAGCCTGGTGGCCACTCCCAGTCCTGAGCTGCCATCCTCATCTGGTTACTTACTGCTGCTAGGTGCCATATAACATCATATTCCATGTGTACAGTGAAAAAAGCTGGAAAGCTTTGGAATAAATAATTCTTACTCAATAGAGGAAAGAGTAGTTTTATTCCCTATTCAGACTTTTCTATTTTTTAAAAACTAAGTCATTAATACTGAGAACCAATTCCTCTAAGGAAATATATATGCACTTTATCAAATAATAGAAAAGCTAAGTAAAAAATGGAGAAGCTTAAAATTATGATTATGCCATACGATACTGGATCACTTGTATCACTTGTCTTCCCGTTGTTCACCGATTTGCTCGGCGGGCACCAGTAACATCCTCATACGTCCCGCCATGTGCTAGTGTTGCCCAAGGGCATCTGCTCACTCCAGGTACACGAGGAGTCTCGAGCCATTCATTCAGGTCATGGGAATGAGGTCTATATTGTTACTGGTTTTGGCATATCAAATATGACATGGGTAGCTTTATTGGATAAGAAATATAATCATCCCGAGAAAACATTCTAAAGGTTCTGCTTAGTAAAATTCTTTATGATAAAACTCACAAAAGAAGCTACACTGGTAACTACTTTTAACAATTTCTACATTACATAAAGGTCTCTTTATATAATACAAAGCTAGAAAACACTATCTGCAGGTGATCAAAATGACTTTGTCCAACAGGCACAAAAAATCTGTACTACCAACCAATACAACATGTGCTGGGCACAATTCTAATTACATATATTAACTCACTTAATAGTACAACACCCTATGAGAATTTAAGTATGTCATTTTATAAAGAAACAGAGAAACCAAGAAATTAAGGAACCATTCACAATCACACTATGATTATACAGTAAATGAAGAATTCAAAATGGCGCAGCTGGTACTACTGCCCACCAGTTAAGACCACAATGCCTCTCAGAAGGGCCCACACAGGCGCTAGTGTGCTGCTGGGACCCTTTCTTAGCCTTGCTCATAGTGTTGGGGGAGCAGGTGAAATGCCAGCTCCTAACCACAGCGTTTTCTGGTGTGCTGGGCATCAGTGAAGACCATGCTGCCATGGGACCCAAGTGGCAAGACTGGCCCTAGGAAGCCCCTGCCTGATCATGTGAGCACTGTGGAGCTCAAGATGAGATCCTGCCCACCACCCCCATCTCTGGGAAAAAGAACAGGAAGCCAGAGGCGCCCACCAGGGTCCACCCAGTGCCCACTACGTAACAGGGTCTCCTTGGCAGCTGGATGTTCCATAAGGACCTTTAATAAACTATTTTTAAAAGAAAAACAATAAAATAAATGTGTCTTGATTAAAATGCAAGTTGTTAGAAATTCATGGAAAAGAGTTTGGACTGGAGTTAAAAAAAAAAAAAAAAAGAAACAGGTAAAAGGGCCGGAGCGATAGCCCAGCGGGTAGGGCGTTTGCTTTTGTACGCGACCGGCATATGCTGGCGGGGTTCGATCCCGGCATCCCAAATGGTCCCCTGAGCACCGCCAGGAGTAATTCCTGAGTGCAGAGCCAGGAGTAACCCCTGAGCGTCGCCAGGTGCGACCAAAAAAAAAAAAAACAGGTAAAAAGATGAAGTAAAACGAACTCTTGAAGCTGGTAAGAACTAGATGTGTGTAGCCTTAGAAGTTCTGGGGAATAGCGTACAGAGATAAGATCTTGATTTAGACCTGACCATCAAAGTAGCCTTATGCTCATATCTATCACAAAGAAAACACCCATCTGAGTGTTGGGATCTTTTAAAAGATAAAGCAAATGATTTAGGGGGCGAAGAGGATGAAACAGAGGTTGTCAAAGGGTATGTGTGAAGCATCTGTATTAACTGAGATTACCAGGGTACAGAAACTAATTTATTTTAAACTATAAGCATCCAAGCAAAAAAAGTGATTGGTATCTTTTGTCAGTTTTCAATAATAGGGGGTGTTAATGAGCACATGAGCACTGAAAAAGAACTCATAGCCGGAAGCAATGAGGAGAGAATTCGACGTGAAGCAGAGGTGGAATCTCAGTATCTTCAATCTGCTAACCTTACCTTAACTTGGACAGGAAAGAACTGTAGTCGTAATGGCATGCATCAGACTTTTGTGATTTCTCAAATTCAAAAAATACCTTTAAAAGATGTTTTTCCCATGCAATGCAAGATACATAACACTACTGAAAGATTTTTAGACCCTGAATGAAAGTTACTGTGACAAGCAGAGACTAAAAACCCATTACACCAGATGCTGAGTGGTGGCATAGTACTTTGCTCAATAGCAAAAAGAATCCAGTCTTACATAGCAGCCTCTCCATCAAAGTAATGTAAATTCTGATGTTTTCAAAATCACCCTCAAGACTGTTTACAAATTGTTCAAACCTATGATGTTAAATCTACTGTTAAGAGTTGTGCAGAGGTTCTTTTTTTAACTCCCTAGACTGAAAATTTAAGGCGTTCTGATTCCCATAAGCTATAAAGATATTATTTAAATATTAATATTTAAATAGTATTAAATATTCAGCACTATAAAAAAATAAAATTACCATCACCTGAAGATTTAAAACAGAAAAACTAGATTGTCTTTATCTGACTATGGTATCAAAAACAATCCAAGAACCTAATTCAAAATTAGGTTCAAATTCCCAGGCTTCCATCATTTACGAATAAGTGTAAATGGGAGTAAGGCTGTAGAATTTGCAGTTTAAATAAGTTCCCAGGGAAACAGCCCAATCAAGTACTCTGAACTTGTCATTTGACACCACTGAGATATACTCTATTGTTTCAAAAATGACAAAATGTTACCTCTCTCTAATTTTAAACTGAATGTAATGTCGAGATAATCCAATTTTTTTCAATGAATTTAGTATTTTCTGAAATATACATCCAAAACTAAAATTCATGTTTGTAGTTCATACTTTTAATACACCAAAGTACCAGCTTCCAAGCAATGAAATACCAAAACCACCCCATTCATCCACCAATAATCCCCTAAAGGCTATTTGATCCATCTATTTTTGAACAATATACAAGTTGTACAAGCAATAGCTGAAGGGCATTCATTTAAATGGAAGAAATATCATTTAGCATTATCATACACAGCTGTCTCCATGCAAGTCTGCATTTTTATATAGCTGGATCTTTAGAGAAACATTAAGTTTCAAAATTGTCAAAATAGAAAAACAAGTTTATTAACTCTTAAAATGATTTAAAAAATGTATGGTCATCTTGCTCCTAACATTCTTTTTTAAGTCTTTGCTCATTTCTCTCAACCTATATCCCTTTCTTTTACTTCTAAAATTAGTTCCTTAATCCTTAATCAGCATCACTTTGAGTTACCTTTACAAGAAATTAAATCAGTAAGTTAGCTAGTAACGCTGAACAAAATTTCTTATGTTCCAATATGGCATTAAATCCAAGTCACCAAGAGAAATTTAATAAAGAGTATAATTGAAAGGAACTTACATATGTAAAATGACTTTAATTTAAGATTAGCATATTTGGGACTTTCAGAAAGAAATTGCCATCTCTAAATAAAATGCTTAAGATGGAGAAAAAAGAACGTACCTCAGGAGTTACTCAGTAAATAGATAAGAAGGAGGAAAGAAAACTATGACCATGTTTAATAAAGATTCGTCATAACTTAAAAAGAGAGTAATACTTAAAAAATTAAATAATACTACTATCATATAAAATTACTCTCCACACTAGACCATCCAGTAAAATACACAGGAAATTACACATGAATCAGATATTTTCCAATTAAAATTTTCTAAGTAGTTATATTATGAGGATAAGAAAAAGATTTCAGTCATTTATTTCATGGATACATATTTGTATGTGATGTATAACTATTTTAAAAGACTTTAGTGACAATGCAAAAAGGAAGTGAAAGATGTCCTACTGTATACAGCTCTGGATAACTACTGCTAAAGCTTTCACATTCATTAATATAGTATGACAATAAAGAAATACATTTTACAAACAATAACTTAGAACCAACTAAACCAAGATCCATTAAGAATGACAAGTTTGCTATTTGACCAAAGGACTCAATATAAGTTTATTGCACTTACTAATGCTTCTTAAAAGGTCTGATATAGAGAAGAATAATTGTGCTATCTGTAAATAGAGTCTAAAAGCAAATCACTTTATCATGCCTAAGTATAAATATATTTTGACTATTCCTATAATTTCAAAAGAATTTAGTCCCTTATATATTTAGTTAAGATTTTAAAAAGCACTGAAATTCAAGTTTTTCCTATTTTTTAAACATAACATTTCTAAGTAAAAAGACACAAGATAAAATCAAGTTCTATGAATAAATATTTTAAAAGTAAGTACTCTGGAATCATAATACTGACAACACTAATTATCTTTTCTTGTCTTGGCAGTTATGTTGCATACTGTTTGGGTGACTGATGGGATAATTTCACTTCATTTTCTCTCAGTTTATTCTGGACTGTGTAAGAGAAGAATATTAAAACAATTAACACCTCTAAACAAAGTCTCTATAAAGTTTTAAGTTGAAATACAATGCTTTAAAAATCTCAATTAACTAATACATAATTTTATACCAAATATCTAAATCCTGATTTTCTAAAGAAAAACTTTGACTAAGAAGTCCTGATTCTAAAAATTAAGCTATCCAGTATTAATATTAACCATTTCAGGACTCATATTAAGAAGATTTCCACAGCTCTTTACATCAGTAGTGAATTAATTTATAAAAATTGTACTTATATCATCAAATGCCTTATTCACTAAAAATATTTATTCAGTAGAAACCAAAATGGTCATAAATAGATAAAACGTGTAAGAAAATAATTCCAATTTCTACACCTATCGGCATTTTGATTGAACTTTATTCATAATGGCCTTTAATCCAAAATAATACATACATTCTTAAAATTAATCTCACATATAAATCTCTTACCAACAGCAATATTTTATGCTACTGAAACTGAAAAAAGTATTTAAAAACACTATCTAATTTTCTATTTAACATTTTAATCAATTTTAACTCATACACACTATTTTATAATTTAATTTGTAATATAATGTGATAAGGACACGTATTTTAAATAATAAAAATAATATTCTTTGCCTTTGATCACCTGGATTTTTTTGTTGTTGTTTCTAAAAGTAATCACAGCAGAATAAAAAGTGCTTTGAGCTTCATGAATGACATCCCAGAGATGGGAAAGGATTAGCTCTCAGTTGCTGCCAGTTATAGCGCCAGGTGGCTTTTGCTGCAGGGAAGGTGTTACCGATAATCCCATTACACTGGTACTAAATCTTGCAGACATCAAAATTATCACCAAGGTTCCTTTTCATCCCATCCTTTCCAAGTGACTGGAAGTCGCTTCACCTGAAAGAAGTCAAATCCACATGCAGCTGCTGTTTTAACAGACAGCAAACTCCCTGAGAATGCCAGTCATGATTCAATTTTGCTGTGCTGGTGGCCCCCTATTCCCTGTCCAATAATACATCTGTTAAAAAATCCTACAGCTACAAATCAAGTTTAATCCTACCAGGGACCTCATGTTGGTCTTGTCTTCCAAAAAAGGCAGCAGGTTCTGCTGTCTATCTCTGCTAGTGTCTGGGGAATACCCTTTAAATCCCAGCCCTACTTAGAAGAATAAGCTAAGGATCACAAAACATGACCTCAAAAACCCTGATATGACTATATTCTGACCCAGAGGCATTCATTCTAGGTGAAGATTAGAACTTTGCATAATAAGATTACACAGCAAGTGAATGATATCAAGGGACTATCCATATGCAGCCGCCTGGTTTTCTATAGCCAGCCTGTGCTCTGCAATATGCAGTGCAGACGAAAAAGAGCTTGGTCTTTCTAGCTGAAATAAAATAGATTCACATAAATTAGTTGGCCATTTCCAGATTCCTAAATCCCCTATTACATCTTTTATTGACAGCTCCTGTGAGGATAGCACAAATGTTATTCCTTTTTATTCTGGGCTTCTGTAACAATCATGCTCTATAATTGAAATGTACATAGATTATGTCTCAAAATTAACATCTTGTTTGCTGTAATCTTGGATTACAATTGAATGTGTACATAATAAAATTAGGAAATCAATGGGTGGATTTATCATTTCCAAGTAACTAGAGGTATTGTTTAAAGGATAGTTTAACATTTTGTGCCAACACTTTAGATGCAGAAGTCACAGACAGAAGTCAATAAAAATTAAAATGAGTGAAAGAATACAACAGGCACTAGGCCACATGTGAAGAACTCAGGGCTCTCACGAACATGATTTTCCCCCTCGAAACCATGCCTGAGCAAGGTCAATTACACTTAAGAAGATCTCTACTATCTACAAAGTAGGTACTATTGCAGTATTTTATATAAACCGCTTTAACCAATTTAAAATATCTGTACAGACTCAAATGAATAGCAATTCAAGGTTTTACATTCCTGTTGTATATTTTACATAATTAGTAAAGTTGCCTTCTTATATTTCAATACAGTGCTTTAAGAATGTATACAATCCTAGAGACATAAAAGAAACAACACTCCATATATTGTTTTGGTTTTCAATAAACCCTGGGATATACTAACTCTAAGCAAACTTATATGAAGTTATATACATTCATATAACACCCCACAAAGAAAATTCTAAAAATTAAAGAGAAGTTCTCAGAATTATTTGGAAAAAAGAAAATTCACCATGGGATTTACGTAATACTCTAGTATTACGTATTATTAATACGTATTACTAGTATTAGTATGCTAGGCATGAAACATGACTTATTTGACAACTTTGCTATGTCTGCAATTGTTGAGGAACATACCACACCCATTACATTAGCCATTATCTCCTGATGATCATTTAGGAGTCAGGTGAGAGAACTTTGATTTGTGTATCAGTGAGACATATACCAATTATCAGTGGTAAGAGTTATAAGAAAATCCACAACTTCTATTGCATCACAGAGGAATCTTCTCTGCCTTTAATCAGGTTATTACTAGAAAAATAATAACACACACTTCGAATGTGATATTTACACATACTATCCAGTAAGATAGTCCTAGTGATATATGAATATATGACTTTTGGGCAAGTATGTGGCTAGTAAAAATCAAGCTGTATCAAAAGTATAAAACAGGCGCCGGAGCAATAGCCCAGCAGGTAGGGTGTTTGCCTTGCAGGCAGCCGGCCTGTGCCGGCCGGGTTCGATTCCCAGCATCCCATATGGTCCCCGAGCACCGCCAGGTGTAATTCCTGAGTGCAGAGCCAGAAGTAACCCCTGAGCATCGCGGGTGTGACCCAAAAAAGCAAAAAAAAAAAAAAAAAAAGGTAAAAACATACACTGGAATTTGTACAAAATTCCATTATAAAAATACTTTGTTTATTGAATTCTAAAAAGGTAATAATTTGAATATCATATTAAGTAAAATATACATAATTCACATATTCTAACAGTACTGCCTTAGATAATCATAAATTTCAAATAAAGTATTTCTAAGCTAGTTTATAGTCTACAACTAATAAGAATACTAAGTACGTGTCATTATGAAACAAAAATATTGCAGTGTAAAATCTGATCAACAAGTTTAGTAAAAAAAATTGAAAATGGTGCCATTTAAAACTGTTTTACATTTCTGGCTTAAAGGAAGTGAAAGAAAACAAAGTTCCACCAAATTCCTGAGTATCGTGTACCAAAAATGAATGATTTTTTTATAGCTACAAAAATGCTTTACTCCAGCAAATACAGGATTTTAGGGCGGAAAAGCGCTTTTTGGGAAACTCAGAACAGACTATAAACCTCCGTGTTTCACTACCCCTTGGGTCAAACAGATAGCAAGTACATAAAGCGTGACTGAATCTATACAGGCCATGATTTTTTCCCAAAGGTGTTATGTTTTTGTCTGTATTCAAATGTTAACACACTATATAACAACAAAGATTTGAAGCGTTAAACATATCAGAATTTTATTAAAACTTAAAATGTTAGTTTTATAAATACGAAGGCATTGAGCATTAATCTACATGTCAATCAACTGATGTAAGAAAAATCCATTTAAAAAGTTTTTTATAAATTAAGAAAAACTATATATAGCTAAAATATAGAAGATAACCTAATTCCAAAAAGTTAATAACTGATTTAATATGACCACAGGCTTTTGATTTATACATCAAAAAGTCTATCTGTGTCACACCTAGGAATACTATTTCAATATTTTATATATTAATATATGCTTAAGTATTAACTCATTTAAAGTTGAATTTTTATTGTCATTGTTTTAAAAGAATTGGCTAAGATATTAAAAGTAATACTGAAACATATCAATAAATATGTTCTAAATGAATTCTTTATAACACAGCTATTTTTTCTTAGCCTTTTTTAATAACGTAAATTTTTCCTGTTTTGGTTACTTGTATCACAGAGACACACAAATACACACACATTAAAGAAAACAAAATAACAGCAATAAAATAAACTTTCTAACAATCAATAGATGAGTGCAATGATATTCAGTCTAAGTTAATCCCCAGACATCCAAATTCATGAATAAAAATTCATCAGTTTTAAATACACTGAGCCTATTAAGCAAGAACAAAAGCATATGCACAAAAGAGCTTTTAATATATTTCAAAGCCCACAAGAGCCATGGTCTCATTAAAATTATAAATTACACAAACATGGAATGAAGATTCAAACTGCAGTGCAGCTAAGCAGATTACAGAAAACCCCGCGTTCCATATGATAACACACCATGGCCCTCCCAGATGGGGGCTTGGAACAAAAAGACCATCACCACAGCTAGGGAAAACCTCCTTGTGATCTCTGGTTTCTGTTCAGCAGATGACAGCCAAATAATATGTTGATTATTCTGTTTGTGCTGCTAAGCTTGTAAGATGGAATAAAAGCGATATGATCTATTGTGAACTCAATGCTAATGTGTTGCTCCACTCATAAATAATATACCGAATTTATTTTGAAACCACCTTTTATCTGAATTTCAGTTTTTAAATGCATGAATTAAAATAAAAGCCATGATAAAATAATATTTAATTTGAACCTTTAAACTGAAAAAGTGTAGTTTGCAAGTGAAAATATCTAAGTGCTTTGCTAAAAGTCAAGTACAATCACCTTTAATTTCAGCGCTGTGATTGGAAACAAAACACACTTTTAAAAAGGCAACTACTCTCATTATGAAATATAAGTGGAAAATACAAGTCACAAACTTAATATTACACAATACAGATAAAATTAATAACTATATAAAATACTTTTCTTCACTATAAGCAGCACATAGAAAGGACATATTTTAAATATTTCTGACTAATAGGCATAATGAGATATTTGCCTGTTCATAACTTGTACACAAAAGATCTCAAGAAATTCTACTTGACCTCAATTTAATGAAGCTGAAAAGAATTTTTAAATATAATAAGAATTTTGATGATAAAAGTTAAAAAGATAATGCATCTCTCAATGAACTATCCTATGCTTTAAAAAAGTGACGTAAACTCAAATGAGGTCATTGTGACGTCTATAAACATGTCACAAAATTCTGTTTCACTGGTAAATATTTTTATGAATACTAGCAGTGTTAAAATTATTAAAGGTCATACAATTTACTTTCCCAGTCTAAAGTTTTCCTGAAGAGATTCTCCTTATAGGGAAAAAAATAGAGCAGCACATCAGAGGGGCAGATGAAGCAAACACATATAAGAATGTTCTCTAAAATGGGTGCTTAGTACAAGCACATAATTACGGTCACTAACCAATGTCCATCTCCGTCCTTTGTCTAAAGATAGAAACTGCATCTAATGAGCACAAGAAAATTTCCAAACATGAAAATATAGTTCAAAATTACAAATAGAAAAGGCAAACAATAAAATTTTTTAGGAAAAAAACAACAAAAAAAATCCAATGGCTTACAAATATTTCTTAAATAAATGTAAAAGCACTGAACAAAAAACACAACTACTTAATTTTTTATTTTATTATTATTATTATTATTATTATTTTGCTTTTTTGGGTCACACCCAGCAATGCTCAGGGTTTCTCCTGGCTCTGCACTCAGGAATTATTCCTGGCGGTGCTCGGGGACCATATGGGATGCCAGGGATCGAACCTGGGCTGGTATGGGCAAGCCGCATGCAAGGCAAGCGCCCTACCCTCTGGGCTATCGCTCCGGCCCCAACACAACTACTTTAAAGTTATAAACTTCTGTTCATCAAAAACTACAATAGATTGAAAAAGCAAACCTGAGAATGTAAAAATGTTTGTAATATCCATATTCAGAGAGGTCTCCTATATATATGTGTGTGTGTGTGTTGTGTGTGTACATATAAATATATATAAATGTGTGTATGTATATACATATATATACATACATACATCACTTGATCACTTGATATCCCATTATTCGTCGATTAGCTCGAGCAGGCGCCAATAATATTTCCATTTGACCCTATCATGTGCCAGTGTAGCCCAATGGCATCTGGTTGCTTCAGGAATACAAAGAGCCTCAAACTGTTCGTTCAGGGTCTTAACGAAGAAGTCTGACCATCTTGTAGGTGGGCAGCCACATGATACATATATATATATATATATATATATATATATACATATATATTTTCTCTTTTGGGTCACACCAGCGACACTAAGGGGTTACTCCTGGCTCTATGCTCAGGAATTACTCCTGGTGGAGTTTGGGGGACTATATGGGATGCTGGGGATCGAACCCGGTCGGCAGTGTGTGAGGCAAATGCCCTACCTGCTGTGCTATCGCTCCAGCCCCAAGATCTTCAATTTTGAAAATTAAAAGAACTATTTATCAAACTAAAAAGCATTCAACAGAGAAGAGGGCTATAGAGGTAAAGACCTTTAGAAAATTACCAAATAGTATTCAAGTGAAAAGGTATGCAACTTCATTACCATTGGGGAATTAGAGAATAAACCTCTAACGGCTTACTACTATATGCCAACTACAATTGGAAAAATGAAAAAATAAAGGGGGGGGATTGTTGATAAAAACATGGAGTGCCTAGAACTCTTATCTGAATGGAAAACAGTTTATAAAACAGGCAATAAAGGTCGAATTTAAAAATAATTCAGTCTATGCTCTTAGGTATATCCTTAGAACAAATACAAACATATACTGAGACAGATTAGAACATTTTTAGTAGCTTCATGTGAAAACTGCCCAAATTTCAATACTAGTACTACAAAAAACAAACAATGATAGTCATATAATCAAACGCATCAATAAAAGTGAACAAACACAACTCCATGTGACAATGCAGATAATCTCAAGATGCAAATTATGCATACAAAATATAAAAGCAAGCAAAACCAATGTATGCCATAAAAATTCAGGACAGTAATTATTCCTGGGGTTGGGAACGGTGACTGCAGGGAGCATGAAGTTACCATCTGAAATTCTGATAATGTTCTTTTCCTTTATTTACATCATAGTAGTCTGAGTGTAATCCAAGGCCAAATTTATTTTCATTCTTTTCTTTATTTGCATGGTCGTATTTAACTCAATTATAAATTCATGGCATTATCTAAATATGCACAGATATGTATATACATCACTGTGTATCACTGTATCACTGTGTTCCCTTTCATCATCGATTTGCTGGAGGCGGGCACCAGTAACATCTCCATATGTCCTGTCTCATGCAAGTAGAGCCCAAGGGCATCTGCTTGCTCCAGGAACATAAAGAGCCTCAAACCATTCCATCAGGTCATGGGAATGAGGTCTATAATTGTTACTGGTATTTGGCATATCAAATACGACACGGGAGCTTGCCAGGCTATGCCAGGCCATGAAGCAACAGTCATTCACACTAGTTTCTTCTCTGTGTTAATCATAATAACACAGCAGGACAAAATCCTGAGTCTCCCAAAAGAAACTTCTCTGAGTCTCTTTAAGAAGACAGTTCACAAATACATACATATGTTCACAAATATATACATTATCTCTTTAAAAGACATTATAAAGGACCAGATATAGTAAAGAATAGTTAAGGTCCTTGCCCTGCATGTGGCTGACCCTGGTTAGAACCCATGCCACAGATGGTTTCCCAAGTCCTGCCAGGGATCATCCCTGAAGACAGAGTAAGGAGTAAGCCTCTTTAAGAGGACAGTTCACAAAAAATTCAGACAACTGGAGTAGTACCCACCTACAACTGCTCTGCTTTTCCACTTCTCTTGGATTCCCTGTTCACCATCAGCACCACCCGTTCCACCATGAAGATTAAGGTTTGGGGATTACAACCCGAGATTCTGAGTATTTCTGTCACTGTACTCTGTGAGACTCAGAATTTTACAGATTTCAAACTTTGGTACTCTAGCCATGGGGACTATGTGTTTTGAGAATACAAGCCCGTTCATTTTCTCCCATTTACCGGTCCATAGTACTTTTGAACACATCTACCTGGCCTTGTGTCAGGAATAATGTTGCTGTGTTAATTAAGGGTACCTAAAATAGCAGCAGAACTGAAAAAAATTGCCCTTATGTCAGAAACTACAGTAGTGGAGGAAACCAGAGTAAGAAATGTTTGTCATTTCACCTCTTGTCCTCAAATTTCATAAGCTTTTCTTTGTTAATTATAAAATTTACTGACCTTCTATAATTTAACTGCAGTTTCTTGAGAACTTTCATTTTATTTTTCAATGAAGGTAAAGAAAATATAATCTGTATCACTATATGAATTAATAAAAGTGAAAAATCGGGTAATTATCTCATATTTACATTATCTCATTCTTACATGTTCCCTTTCTTCCTATGCTAAAATCCACAAATGATTCATAACATTTTTCCCATATTTAAAGAGTTTTTAACCAGTCTAGATCTGAGCATTGAATATAGGCAAAGGGATATATATGATAACCTCTAAATGTATGTACTGCAAGCTACAATGTATAGAGAAGACAGAGACAGAGAGAGAGAGAGAGAGAGAGAGAGAGAGGCAAAGTTCCTACCATAGAGGCAGGGGGGGAGGGAATCAAGGGACATTGGTGGTGGTAAATGGGCACTGGTGGAGGGATGGGTGCTGGAACACTGTATGACTGAAACCCAAACATGAACATCAGTGTAATTGTATATCTCATGGTGGTATAAAATTTTTTTTTAAATAATAAAAATTAAAAATACAGTGAAAGATCCAGGAATTATAAAACTTTTTTCACATAACAAAAACAACCATATCTATATCGCCAAACTTTGGAGGATGCTGAAAGGAGTAAAAATAATTTTGCCATAAATATAAGCAGGCTTGTCCCCTTCTTTTTTCTCTTCCTTTTTTTTTTTTTTTTTTTTTGCTTTTTGGGTCACACCCGGTACTCGGTACTCAGGGTTTACTCCTGGTTATACACTCAGGACTTACTCCTGGCAGTGCCTGGGGTACCATATGGGATGCTGGGGATCAAACAGGGTTGGCCGCCTGCAAGGCAAACGCCCTCCCCACTGTGCTATTGCTCCGACCCTGCACCCTTCTTTTTTTCTCTGACTGAATTTATAAGCAAAAAAAAAAAAAAAAAACTAACTCTAACTAGTACTATATTCATATATTCAAAAGTTAAAAACAATTTAAAAGATATGTCAACAACATCCCATCTCCTCTTTTCCATGCCCAACCACACATAGGATTTACATATTGTATACTCTTCCAAACTTTATGCAAATACAGGCAAATATAAATAAATATTTTATTCCCTTCTCCTGCATGCAAAAATGTGATTTACTTACCGCACACTACTTTTTTTTCAATCAACAATGTATGCCTACTTTGTTCAACTACAGGATGTTTCATTGCACATACGTATGGCTCATTGACCTAGTATCGCACTAACAGACAAAGGGTGCTTCCAATCTAATGCTACAATTAAGGTACAATGAAGAATCCTATCGAGTTAATTTTAAGTGCATCAATAATCAATAATGCATTCACAAATCTAGTACTGACAAATGGTATAATGCATTTCTCTTTCTCTAAAAAATCAAGCTGTATTCTACGTAGGCCGTGTCATTTGGCATTCCAACAACGTGTGCATCTCAGATATAGACTTTAAAAAGTAGGGGCTGGAAAGAAAGTAGAGCAAGTAAGGTGCTTGCCTGGTACATTCTCAGCCCAGGGTCAGTTCCCAGCATCCTATATGGTTCTCTGAGCACCACCAGAAGTAATTCCTAAATGCAGAGCCAGAAGCACACCCTGAGCATTGCAGGTCTAACAAAACACAAAAATTAAAGTTGTCACTCTTCTTTCTAAAATTATTTGTTCATAAGGCAATTCTCAAAAATGTTCTCATTGCAAGACACTACAAGACACTCCTTTTTTTTTTCTTAAATTAATGAATTTATTTTTGGGGAGGCAATCACAGCCACAAGTGCTCAGGTTTTACTCCTGGCTCTATACTCAGGATCACTCTTGGTGAGAGTCAGAGTAGCCAACAGAGTGCCAGGGATTACCCGTAAAAGACATATAAATGCCTTACCCTCTGTACTACCAATCTGGCCATAAAGCTCCTTTTTCACCGTAAGTATAAGTTAAACTGGTTCACAAAAATTAAAAAAAAAAAAACATTTCGACAGCTGAGGAGTCCTCAATGAGATGATCACAGAAGCAAAGACAAAGTCAAACAAGAAACAAATGAAACTGCATCAAATCAAAAAGCTCTGCACAGGCCTAAGCAAGAGTACAGCAGGTAGGGCTTTTGCCTTGCATGCAGCCAACCCAGGTTCGATTCTTCCCACCCCTCCCCACAACAGGACCCCCTCCCACCCCACATGGCCAGGAATTATTCCTGAGTGAAGAGCCAGTGACTCAAAAAAAGCAAACAAGCAAACAAAATAAAACACCAAATTTCTCTGCAAGGAGCAGGTGGGGAGGGAGGAAAGACAAAGTGATAGAGCAACAGGGGGTTGCCTAGTATGCAGCCAACCCAGATTCAATCCTCAACACCCATGGCCCTTGTGCCTGCCAGGAGTGATTCCTGTGTGCAAGCCAAGAGTAAGCTCTGAGTATTGAAAGTAGGTAAAGGGATATACATGATAACCCTTCAGTATCTGAATTGTAAACCACACTGTGCAAAAGAGGGAGGGAGGGAGAGAGGGAGAGAGAAAGAGAGAGAGAAGAAAAGTGTCTGCCATAGAGGCAGGTGGGGGGAAGGGAGGGAAATGGGGCACACTGGTGTTGGGAAATGTACACTTGTGGAGAGATTGGTGTTGGAACACTGTATGACTGAAACCAGTCATGAACAGCTTTGTAATGGCCTATCACATGGTAGTAAGCAAAAAATAAATAAATAAATTTTAAAAAAGACTAAGCCCTGAGCACAGTCAGGTATGGTTGAACACCCGCCCCCATAAGCAACTCCCACAAGCTCTGCATAGCAAAACAAACTCAAGCTATAATAAAAAGAAACCCTACTGAGCAGAAGAAAATATTTCACACAATACATCTGCTAAAGGGTTTATAAGACTTATAAAACACTCACAAACCTCAACAACAAAAATTAGAATGATCCCATCCCAAAATAAGGAGAGGAAACGAACAGATGCTTTTCCAAAGAGGACATACAGATAGTCAATAGGCATATGAAAAAGTCTCAGTCTCCCTCACAATTAGGGTCACTGTCTTCCAATTGTTCATCGATTTGGTCAAGTGGATACCAGTAACATCTCCACAATTAGGGTAATGCAAAACAAAACAACACTGAGAATCATCTCACACCAGTGAGAATGACAATATCAAAAAGTCTGGGAACAGCCAGTGTTGGCAGGGTGTGGTGGGAAAAGAACTCTCATCCACTGAGAGCGCCACCCTCGAGAACATCATGCGACAATTAGAATGGGAAGGAATGGGAGTGAAGATAGATGGTCGGCACCTACACCACCTTCGCTTCGCTGATGTCATTGTTCTAATAACACCAAACATTAGCCAAGCGGCACAAATGCTGGCTGACTTCGACCAAGAATGTGGAAAGATAGGTCTACAGCTGAATGTAAAGAAAACCATGTTTATGAAAAATGAACTAGTTCCAGAGGCCCCATTCACACTCAATGGAACAAACATCTCTGAATGCAGCAGTTATGTGTACCTAGGTACCTATGTGTACCTTCTCATCATGTCGAGAAGTCAACATGATGAATGACCTAAAACTTGAGCTGCGCAGGAGGAAGAGAATGGCATGGAATGCCTTCAAAGGCATCAGTAATAGCTAAAAGGACAAAGAACCTCAGGCTCCAGGCACATCTCTTTGACTCCACCATTCTCCCTGCATTAACATACGCCTCAGAGACCTGGGCCCTATGAAAGCAGGGATGAGAATGCTATTTGGGTCTCCCAGAGAGGAATCGAAAGAGCTATGCTTGGAATATCACGCCTCACTCAAGTGAGAGAAGGAATTCTGAGTTCTGATCTCCGTCGCTATTCCAGAATCAGGGACGCTGTCTCGTTTGCCAAGGCATTGAAAATCAGATGGGCTGGACATGTAATGCGATTTGGAGACAACCGCTGGACTAGAGCCGTTACCGACTGGATCCCACAGGAAGTCAAAAGATCACGTGGCCGCCCACCTACAAGATGGTCTGACTTCCTTGTCAAGACCCTGAAGGAACGGTTTGAGGCCCTTCATATTCCTGAATCAACCAGATGCCATTGGGCTACATTGGCATGTGATAGGGTCCAATGGAAATGTTACTGGCACCCGCTCAAGCAAATCGATGAATAACGGGATTCAAGTGATCAAGTGATCCACTGTTGGTGGGAATGCCATAGAGTCAACCTCTGTGGAAATATAAAGATCTCCCCCAATAATAACAACTACCATCCCAAGCATTTCTTCTTCTTGCCCTCCCTCAAAAGAAAAATACAAAAAGCATTGATCTGGATAAATATATGCACATCTATGTTCACTGCAGCATTTAGTACAACAGCCAAAGTATGGAACAACCCAAATGCCCAAATCCAGGTGAATGGATAAAGAAGTGGTGGTATATATGCACAATAGAATAATTATGCAGCTCTAAAAAAATACAAAATCGAGGGCCAGAGTGACAGTCAAGCAGGTAGAGCATTTGCCTTGCACGCAGCCGACCGGTTCCATCTCCAGCATCCCATATGGTCCCCTAAGCAGCACCAAGAGTAATTCTTGAGTGCAGAGCCAGGAGTAACCCTTGAGCATTGCTGAGTGTGACCCAAAAAGCAAAAAATATAATAATAAAATAAAATAAATAAAAAACAAAATCATGTTTTTGCTGCAACTTAGCGAAACTAGAGGATGTCATGCTGAGTGAATCAGTCAGAAGAAATAGGAGAAAAAGGAGAGACACAGAACACACAGCAAGGAGGCTAAAGAGGGCCACAGGCAATACAACAGCAGTACTAATCCACAGAATGGATCTGGGGTTGGGGGAGATTGAAAGGGAGAAGTCTTCCGGGCTTTGGGGGAAGGGAAGTGGGTACACTAGTGATGGGTGTGATGCCGAAATTATGTACGCGGAAATATCACGTTAACTATGCGCAAATCACAATAACCCAATCAGTCAAAAATGAAGCAGAAACAAACAAAAAAACTGATGCAGAAATCATATGCATCTAATATGATTGGAGAGCAATGGTCTATTTCCAACCCAATATTGCCTGACATATGAAAACAAAGATACCAAAGCCAGGAAGAAAGCTCAGACGACTAGGATACACTTTTTTGCATACAAAATACTGCATGGTCCCCAAGTACTACCAAGAATGACTTTCAAGCACCAATAGCTGTATTTCAAATCACTTGTATCGCTTGTCTTCCCGTTGTTCATCATTTGCTCAAGCAGGCACCAGTAAAGTCTCCATTCCTCCCTGTCGCATGCTAGTGTAGTACACTAGTACACTAGCAACACTAACACTAGCACGTGTTCAAATAGAAATATCTTTTTTAAGAATGTTTGCTTTTAAAATTCATGTTCTATGATTTTGTGCCAGCGTGACATCTCAAAACCTGGTATACCACAAACGTGTGGGAGTCAGAGGTTAGGTAAGACAAAGGAAAGGTGTGCTAATAATTGTCGAAAATGATAATACCCGCGAGAACTGAGCATTGAATATAAGCAAAAAGATGCACATGATAACCCTTAAATGTATTGCAATCTACAATGTGTAAGAGAAGGAAAGGAGACAGAGAAAGAGAGAGAGAGAAGAGAGAAAAGAGAGAAGAGAGATAAAGAACCTGCCATAGAGGCAGGCTAGGGGGAAGGGAGGAGGGATTGGAGACACTGGTGGTGGGAAATGGGCACTGGTGGTGGGAAATGGGCACTGGTGGAGGGATGGGTGATGGAACACTGTATGACTGAAACTCAAACATGAACATCTTTGTAATTTTATATCTTATGGTAGTATAATAAAAATATTAATAAAAAAATAAAGTTCATGGTCTGAATTTTATAACTGCATCAGTAGTCAAAAATTTTCTTTGTTTTGGACCACACCTGCTGGTACTCTGGGAATGGTCAAGAGTAACTTCTAGAAGTGCTCAGGGGACCATGTGGTACTGGGAACTGGGTTACCACATTAAAAAAACATGCTAGAGTTCTTTTGAAGCATTTCCTTAGTGCACATTTCATTGTGTGTGTGTGTGTGTGTGTGTGTGTGTGTGTGCTTGAGGGCTGAGGAAAGGCAGGCAGAGTGCTAGGGATCAAACCCAGGGCTTCACACATGAGATATACTCTCTATTCCTAAGTCATAACCCTAAAATACACACTTATTTATTTAGGTCATCACTTTTAGTGATAAATGCTGGAGATCAGAGGTGACTACAAGAGTATACCACCCGCGGCAGAGCCTGACAAGCTACCCATGTTGTATTTGATATGCCAAATACCAGTAACAATTATAGACCTCATTCCCATGACCTGATGGAATGGTTTGAGGCTCTTTATGTTCCTGGAGCAAGCAGATGCCCTTGGGTTCTACTAGCATGAGACAGGACATATGGAGATGTTACTGGTGTCGGCTGGAGCAAATTGATGATGAACGGGAAGACAGTGATACAGTGATATTATTTCAATTATTCAGAAATCAGCTCTGAGGTAATCTCAGATCCCTGAAACAAAATGGCTTCCCTAGAGCTAACCCAAAGCAAAAAATTTTGGGGTGGAGGAGGAGGAATGAGTTGGGCCATACCCAGATATATCCAGACTTATGCAGGGGAAACTCCTGGTGGTCTCAGGGGACCATATGCCTTGCTGTGGATCTAAATGGGGATGACCATGTACAAGACTGCAAGGAAAGTATCCAACCTGCTATACAATCACTCTGGCCCTCAAAGCAAATTTTTTAAAAACTGCCACACATTCTATGACCTTAGAAAGGGTCCAGAACCATAATAAATCTGTACCTAAGAAATATCTAATGTTAAAGAAAAAGAAATATCTAATGTTAGGGAAATGCAGATTTTAATATTAGGTTTATTAAAATGCACTGTCAATTCTTAAGAGAATTACTTAACCAAGGTAAAATAATACCAAACAATAAATTAGCATCCAGAACATAAAAATCTATCACTATATAACATAATTTAGAATAACATTTTTATAGAGCATAACAGTCTCTGAGGGAATCATAAATTCTGTGAAATGAACAATTTGTTCATTTTGACATTTGACATTCTGGGAATTGAAATTGTTCACAATGACAACTCCAACTAATACAACAACAACGACCCTTAACTCAGTTTATTCTGTTTAATAAAACAGAAGGATAAATTTTATATTTCAGTAGCATTTCAGGAAAATATTCATACAAAACAAATCTTGGCACATAAAAAAATAAGATGCAATTATCCAGAAAATTAACAGATGCAGAATACTATTCATTAATAATACCCCAATGAACGAGGAATTAGTCAAAGTAAAATTTTTCCTCAAAGTGAAAATACATTATAACTTTCTTTTGGAAAATGGAACTCTGATGAAGTACAATAATATTTTGCAGAGGGTGGGCTTTAAACCCTGTGCTATTAGTCACTTCTTAAATAGTCAAATATCTATCTGATCATCTATAAGAGTTAGTCAGGCAAATTTTCCACCTAAATGGTCACACTCAAGAAAATGTCCTGATTTTATTTTGCTTTCTTTAACCTGTGATTGCCAAGTAGACAGATTGATCCACTTTCTAGTTCCAACTTGCTAAATGACCTTGCTCAAGTTCTCACTCTAGTCTCTCTTTATGAGTAAAAAGGTTATGAAATATGACATGACAGTAAACAGAACAAATGTGATAATAAAGAGGCATTTGGTATTAGATGACATTTACACACGTCTATAAATACACATGTAACTTTTAAACTAACAAATAACAAGGCACGTACTCAAGGAATAATGTGTTAGAAAAGTACATAATTCTATATGCCGAGAGAGTTATGGTATATGTACCCACCATCAGACTACTGCCATTCACCACTAACACGGCTGCTGCCTATTCTTGTGGTCCACCCACTCCACTTCTCAGGTAATCACCATTTTATTTTAGAGTCTGAAGGGATTTTTGTTGTTGTTGAATTTTACTAATTTGCTTTGTTTCTTTATATTACATATAAGTGAAATGCATACTGTCATTTAATTTAAAATACATCATAACCAACTGAATTTAACTTAAGATCATCTACGACCATTATCGCTGAATAAATTTTTTAAATGGCACGATACATAAAATAATGTTTGGGCCAATGGTATTTACAAGTCAAAACAAGAAAATATCCAAAGCCCATTACAATATATAAAATAACTGAAATAAATGAAATTAAAAACTACATGCAGCCATTGTGAAAGACTCTTCAAAACATAATGCTCAATTAAAGAAAGAACACATTATTCTAAACAATGGCACTCACCAGCCCCCCCGCCAAATACTCGATCCATGCCACAAGGGCCTTAATGGGTGCCTCACAGCTGTGCCAGTGTAACTCCAGAGCAGCTGAGCACCAGTCCAAAAAGGAATCACCAAGATGGTCAGAGTCTCCAGACTCAAGCCAGGATCCAATATGAGCTCCAAGTTTGGCTCCAGTGTTTAGATCTCAGCTCGCCCATCCCAGCAACCTTTCCACATCTCTGATCATAAGCTGACACAAATCAGCCTGACATCCACCAGGAACTGCTAGACAGGCACTGGGAGCCCGCTGCTGAGCAGAGTGCTAACACTGATGCGAGAGGAGGATGGGCCCTCGGTGAAGGGAGAGGGCTTTTCTCCTGCTTTTGGGCGATGGCACATGCCTGATGGATCTTGGAGTTCAGCAGAGCTGGAGCCCCTGCCAGAACAGGTGTTGTCATGCAGGCTGGGCCAGAAGAGTCCATGCACAGCAAGGACATTGCCCTCATCATCTTTAATGTATGCAAGCAGAAACCTTCAGGCCTCTTTGGCAGCATGAATATTAACATTAGAGTGTAGCCAAGCTACACTATACAGGTTTTACTCTGTAGCTTGTAATCTCAGGGACTTGATTCAGAGAAAGTACTCGGAGACTTTCTCCAGTCAGATCACCATGGTGCTATAAAGTCTTGGCTTTAAGTCCCTGGAAACTTCCTCTAACCTTCACCATGTAGTAAATGGGGCTAATGAACTGGAGAGGCTGCAGCAGGAACAACTTCAAACTTCTAAGAAAAGGCGCTAATCTGTGACCAGCCTCATTCTAAGAAATACAGTGTGGAGACAATGAGAGCAGCAGACAGTGCAGGCAGATCACTTACTTGCTTCCCCCACTGTACTATGACCACACGGTGACAGGCTCCATCCAGATCAGCCTTTCTTCCCCTTTCTGGCAAATGCTCCCCTGCATAAACACCTGTCCACTTACCCATAGAGGCTATACAAGCCTGTCCCAGGCATCCTATTACTACATCAAAATTTCGTACAACTCTCCTGTCCTGTAAAAATTCCCAGTACACTGAAGATAATCCTCTCTGGTCTTACACTGTCACTTCTAGTTCATTATAACCTTCCATACCAAAACAAAGAGACTTGTAAGACAAATATTAAAATGCTTCCCCAAAAGAATACAGATGAGCCATTAATATTACTTAGAAAACAGAGAAAATTAGAGAATTGTATAAATAACTAGTATGAAGCCAAAAATACGAATGTTTATACATACTACTTTTTAAATATTTATATATCATTTGTTTATAATAAATTGGTATAATTGGTAAATTTCCTGAAATAAAATATTCTTATACAGAAGGAAGAACCCCCACATGCTAAGAACAATTCTATTTTTCTGTCTACAATTTTACTTTTATTATAGTATTTTAAAATAAAGGAAATTACATGCCTAATTCTCCACAATTCTAATTAAGAGTGTATTTATCGGATTATCTACAGCTTCAAAAAAAAAGGATGAGACTACTAAAGAATATATGCTCATTTATCCTACTAAATCCTTGTTCAGCTCAAAGTCTATAACCTTCTCTATCTAAGAAAACATATGCTTACCTTAAAAATATCCAAATTATATCTAGGCAATAATTTTAAGCAGGATGCACTCAAAAATTATTGTTTAGCATAAGTTGGAAGAAATAGATTTTTAACTGCTATCCATTTTAAGATAATATTGAGGTTTATCTGTATACATAAGACGTGAGGATCCAGAATAGGACAAACATGAAGTCGAACTCAGCGTCACTACGTGTTAAGTATGGTTCACTGTGTGTAGTGGAAAAGGGGTTTACAGGGGAATATACAAAAAAAGTTACCTTCAATGTCCACTGTATATACTGTGCCATAGGCTGACTTACTCAAATAGATTGAAAATCTATGTCTAATGCAAACTATATTGTAGTAGTTTTAAATATTTTCTTAGGAAAAAAGATACAGAAATTTAAAGTCAACATAAGAGATAACTATAAACTTTTTTAAAAATGGACTTACATTACAAACATATCACACAGCACATATACCATTTGAAAAATCCTAAATAGCCCATTACCTACAAGAATACTTCAGTGAGTGGTTTTTATAACTTTTTAATGCCCACTCGAGCAAATCGATGAACGGAAAGACAGTGATACAGTGATACAGTGAATGCCACTAAACAAAGATGATAATGAAATCTAAAGATAATTAGCACTTTTATCATAAGTCACTATGACAATAGAATTGTTTTTGTTACAGATTATTTTGTGCATATTGTGAACATCTGTGTGTGTGTGTGTGTGTGTGTGTGTGTGTGTGTGTGTGTGTGTGTGTGTGTGTGTAAAATGCCACTGAGGGCTCTCCCATACTGGGTTAGGCTAACAACTTACTTGCTCATTTATTAAGCATAGAAAACTGTGCTATGTCCAGCAGGGAGCAGCATTACAACACTCACAAAACTTATTTTGAACATGAAATAAACAGAAAAAAAGATAGGAGGAAAAAACCCCCACTTACCATAGGTCTGCTCTACAATATATTCAATTTGTAGGAGATGTTTCAGAAAATCATCTAAAGCATGTCTCAAAACATGTATGAGTGATCCATCATTTCAGGGTTCCTAAAGTAGGAAATCAGAATTATATTAGGTAATGGCCTTTCTCGCCCTGTTGAATTGAATGAGTATATAATTGTTTCAAGTATTAAATTAATCTTCTTCTTAGTGGTTCAATAGGATTTTGAACACAGATATTTGATGATACTTTATTTAAAACTATTTTTTAGTCCAGAATATTAAGGCTTTTATCCATTGAAGAATTTAAGTAAAGGGAAGTATACAGAAGAAATATCAACGAAGAGAGAGCTGAAGTCAAAGACTTAAAGGAGCTGAATGAGCCAACCACACACAATTCTGATATATCAAAGTCTTACCAAACTTGCAGGCGATGAAGGAAGTAATGTTCATTTCTACGGTCAGCATGAACACGATATCATTTTAACACTGGAAAGGAAACCAAGGTGGCAGAAAAATAGGGTAGGGCGTTTGTTTGCCTTGCATGTGGTGGACCCAGGTTCAGTTCCTGGCACTACATATGGTCCTCCAGAGCACCATCAGGAGTGATCTGAGTACAGCATCAGGAGCATGCCCTGAGGCAGCTGGGTATGGCAAAAATCAAAGAAACAAAACAAAAAGGCAACACGATTTTTTATTTTTTGCATTTTAGGTTACACCCGGCAATGCTCAGGGTTACTCCTGGCTCTTCGCTCAGGAATTACTCCTGGCGGTGCTCAGGGGACCATATGGGATGCCAGGGATCAAACCCGGGTCGGCTGTGTGCAACACAAACACCCTACCCGCTGTTTTATCGTTCCGCCCCAACAGGGATTATTTATAATGCTGGTGTATCAAGACAGATGAGAAATTTCCTGACTCTAAGGAATACAACCGACTCCACAGCTCATCAGAGCTCCACCCAACAGAAAAGCCGATCTCTCCCCATCTCATCAGTAAATGCACGAGATGAGAGCATACTACTGAGAGTGTACCACCTGCACAGTAGAGCCTGGAAGCTACCCAAGTGGTATTTGATATGCCAAAAACCAGTAACAATTATAGACCTCATTCCCAAGACCTAAAGGAATGGTTGGAGGCTCTTCGTGTTACTGGAGCGAGAAGATGCCCTTGGGCAGTAACACTGGTGCCCGCTAGAGCGAATTGATGAACTATAGGAAGACAAGTGACACGTGATGAGAACTACATTGGTACTGTGAAAAACTGCTCACATATAAGGCCAAGACAAAATATACTGCTAGACATTACCCTGGCTATCAAAGTTTGCCTCATATTTATTTAACTGAGAAAAAGTTTGAGCTCCACCTTTATTTGAAATGTTACTTTGCTTAGTTTATATGCAAATTATTGTATATACACTAAAACTAAATTTGTGTAACTGAAAAATAATAATATTTACCTTTAAATATAATTCTAAAATAACGTACATAATATACAATAGTTAAAATCTAATATTCTGATGCAAAATGATTCTTAAATTTTACTTCTGCAAAAATGACTTGAGAAGCTTGAGTTCATAATATCAAGTATATAATGAGTACATATATGCATACACAGTGCAATGAGTCTAGTAATCAACATTACTCTGAACTGAAAGAGTATGACTATTAATATGACAGTATTAATATGACTGAAAGTCATATTAATCTTCTGAGGCAAGGACCTTATCCACTGATGCTACCTACACGGCAGAGCCTGGCAAGCTACCCGTGTTGTATTTGATATGCCAAATACCAGTAACAATTATAGACCTCATTCCGGAATGGATTGAGGCTCTTTATGTTCCTGGAGCAAGCAGGTGCCCTTAGGCTCTACTAGCATGAGATAGGACATATGGAGATGTTCTGGGGCCCGCTCGAGCAAATCAATGATGAACGGGAAGACAGTGATACAGTGATTAATCTTCTGCCCTTTATCATTAACCTAGATATCTCATTATTTCTAACCTCTGGCTCTTCTTAAAGTCTTCTCATTCTATTTCTTCTACTTTTTGTTTCACTTCTCTAACTTTATTATTTTTATCAAGTGCTCTCTCTAAAGTGCTTACCCAATATATTGTTTTACTAAACTGCTTCTCTTTATAATCCTATGATCTTCTCATACTGCAGGATCCTTAAAGTGATTTTTCTGTAAAAACACTGTTTATTCATTGTGCATATGTATGTATATATAATAGCATCTCTATACATGTGATAGTCTAAAAAGCCAAATATATTAAATAATCCCTTATAAATTCACTCTGTACTATGATAGTACTCATATCACTTGATCACTTGATCACTTGAAACTTGACATCCCATTATAAAAGGTGTTGTTTTCACTCACAAGAAGAGTGGGCTTCTCCGTTTCCCATCTAATTTTCTTATTTGCCCTGATTAAGCTTGTGCAGGAGATACTTTTAAAGGTATAGCAACACTTTTTAAATGAAATACTTTTTAAGTCATATTGTTTTTCTGTGACACTAGCTTTATCCTGACACCAAAGCCATAACAGGTACTACAAAACATAAGACTACAATGCAATATCCCTTATGAATATCGATGTCATCTATGTTTTCAAAATGTCAGCACACAGAATTCAGCAGTATATTTAAAAGAATTGGGGCGGGAGCGAAAGCACACGGGTAGGGCGTTTGCCTTGCATGTGGCAAACCCAGTTCGATTCCCGGCATCCCATATGGTCCCCATGCAGCGCCAGGAGTAATTCCTGAGTGCAGAGCCAGGAGTAACCCCTGAGCATCGCTGGGTGTGACCCCAAAAGCAATAAATAAATAAATAAATAAATAAATAAAAGAATTGCATAGCAAGACAAAAAAGGATTTATTCCTAGATTAAAGAACAGTTAAACATATGGAAATCAATGTAATACATCACATTAACAGAATAAAAAAAAACACAATGAATCTCAACATATGCAAGAAAAAAATCTTTATCAAAATTCAACACCCTCTTATGAGAAAACCATTGTAGAATATTTTTGCAAATGAACACTCATTATACTTAAGTAAATAAAGTAAATAAAAACAAAGCAAATAAATTAAATAAAGCTCCCTTAATGTGATAAAGGTCATAAACCATAGCTTAAAAAAATGTTTAGCTCTCTACAAATAAATTTTAAAAAATCAATGAGAGAGGCCGGAGTGATAATCCAGTGGGTACGGCGTTTGCCTTGCACGCTGATGACCCAGGTTAGATCCCTGGTATCCCATATGGTCCCCCAAGCACTCAGGAATTACTCAGCAGTAATTCCTGAGTGCAGAGCCAGGAGTAACCCCTGAGCGTCGCTGGGTGTGACCCCAAAAAGCAAAACAAAATATAAAAAATCAATGAGAACAAGAGCAGTTCTCGACTTGAAAGAAAAACAAGACTGGCAAAGGATTAGCAAGACTCACCAGAGACAGAGAAAATTCTACTAAGCTAAATCAGAAA
>JAJIBD010012091.1:0-44473 GCA_021461705.1 Cryptotis parvus
CCGGCCTGACCTCGCCATCCCTAAAGCAGTGGGCACATTCTTTATGAGTGACGGACAAGGCGAGGGTGCAGCAAGTCTGTGCGTTCTGCCCTTGGGGGCCTCCGTCCCATAACCAGAGTCCTGGGAATTGCCAGAGCCTTTCTGGGTGATATTTCCTTCCTTGGCATGGGGCTGCCACGTCCCTGCTCACATTTACAGACCCCACCTGGGGCCACAGACTTGCCTGAGACTCAGCACGTGGCCGACTTTCCTGCTTCTGTCTCTCTTCGCAGGGAAACAAGGCAGCTACAGGGTCCGGCCACTGGCAGTTATGAAAATTCAATGAGCTTCTGTGCCACCAGGGCGGGCGGCTTCTATTATGGAATTTGCTTGGAATCCAAGACCTCGTTTCTCACGAGATGCCTGGAGAGGTGGCCGTGGCCCAGCCCCACTCTGCCTCTTGGACTATAAGCCAATGAGATCAGAGGTGGGTGGGGACAGTTATCCCCTTCCATCTGAAGACGTGGTCCACCAGACACAGACAAATAGATCCTGAAAGCCACGACTGGTCCGATCTCAGAATATCACCCTGCTGGCCTCTCAAGCTCAAACTCCCCGTCTCTCTGTCTGTCTGTCTGTCTGTCTGTCTGTCTCTCTCTCTCTCTCTCTCTCTCTCTCTCACACACACACACACACACACACACACACAGCACCCCCTCAGTGACTCACCTAATCCTTCCCTACTTAAGTAGTAGAATGGATTATTTCTCAGCCGCCTATCACAGGACAAAGCTCCATAAAAATAGCACAGAATTAAATGGCCACTGGACTGTCACTCTAGACCTGACTCAAAGCCTCAAGAAGCGGACAGAGTCCGGCAGGACGTCGGTCACGGAACTCTGAACTCCACAGCATTTCCACTGTGTCTCCTTTACGTTTCAAACAAAATTCATGTTTTCTTTAGGTTGAAATAAGCTGTGCAAAACATGATCCTTTCCCTCCAAAGATGACAGCAACACTTTCAAATTAGTTCTGGGACAGAGACACATGCCCAGCAGGTAACCTTGGACATTTTTCCAGGTTTTTGCTTTAAAAGAAAGACGAAGCAGTAGATCCGGCGATGGGGGAAAAGACCGTGCTCGGTCCCTGGGCGCTCTGGGCCCGTCGGAACCGTGACACAGGTTCTCTCCACGTGGGCTGCTCAGTGAACGGGGAAAGCAGCAGCAGCTTTGGAGTCACGGCTCGACTGTCCAAAACACAACGTGTCCAAGCCCATTTAAAGCAGGACAAACTCTCTCTAGGATCCCTTAAGATGCCCCGTGCCCCTGAAACGCTAAGACAGTCAGACTCAGAGCAAGTCGGAGCCAATTCAGGCCAAGTCCAATAACGTGAGGAAGGTTCTGGAGTGGGGGCTGGTGCACACAGAAGCATCAGCTCAGGCCTCTGGGGGACGGGGGGGGGAAAGCCTGGGAGCAGATGGGGGTGGGGAACAGGTGACCTGGAGCAGCCCCGAGGGTGTTCGGCTTTCTGCACCCACAAAGTGTATGGGGTGAAGCCAGCCCAGGTTCATTTGAAAAGGAAAAGGCAGGGAATGGGGACACGCTAGTTATTCTGGTCTGTTTTCCGTGGGCTCTTCCCAGGAGGCAGTGCTCCCTTTGGAAAAGGTGGGATGGGTTATTGGAGCGGAGCCATGGGGCGGCCCAGACCGACAGAGACCGCGTGAGGTGACCTGGTCCCAAGCGCCATTTTTAGGCTGTCCCGGCGCCCGCCCTCTGATCCCATCTCCCAGAGCAAGAACAGATGCTAGAACCCGCTGAGCATTTCAGACGCCTCTTTCTCCTTACAAAATAGATGCGATTCAAATCCAGTTCGACTGGATCAAAGCCCGCTTCAAGGGCCAAGCTGGGCCCAGATCACAGAACACGCACAGGACCCAACGTGCTCCTGGAGGCCGCCATGGCCCATGTCTGCGAAAGCCTCTGCCTGCGTGGCTCTGGCGTGGCCCGGTCACCCATGTCGGTGCCGTGGGTGTAGAGTCAAGGCCTCCCGCACCTCTCTGCACCTCTCACCTCGTGAGCCCCCAAAACATCTGCTCACTCGCCACAGCTCAGCCAGTTTCTCCTAGCAGCTTCTCAAGAGACTCAACACGTCCTGAACTGACCTTGTCAAACATTACACTGGCCACCACCCCTCCCTCCCCTCTCTGGCTGCCCTGTCACGAGGTTCACGGACACTCTGGGGGGCCTTACGCAGAGGAGGGAGCTGGAAACAGAGAGTCTGGAGAAGGCCCAGTTTCTGCCCTTCTTGCCTCGGGCCCACACAGACTGGAATATTCTGGAACCGTCTCTACGTCCTCTCCCGGGGCTCCGTGCCAGCACAGCCCCAAGAGCCACAACGCAGAACTGGCATGAAACTTCAAAAAAGATTTATGACTCCCACAGGGGGCAGGAGGCTCAAAATCTGGATCCATTCCTGAAGGATGAGAAACGTGGTGAGTACAGATGGACGGGAGAGTGCAGAAAACGGAGCCTGGCAGACGGCGAGTGTGAAATGATGATGTTCAAGAGGAGCAAAGACACCCCCTACACGCCCCAGCCCAAAGCAAGCAGGAGGCCTCAGCGTGCTCGAAGGACACGTCCTGCCTTGGCTTGACTCTGTGTCCACTGGAGCTGTCGCATGGCAAGGGAAGCTGCTCCCAGCTACATTGGAACCTTGCAGTCAGCCATGTTGCCCTTTCTCAACTCTTTTTTTTGGGGGAGTCATACTTGGCGATGCTCAGGGGGTTACTTCTGGCTCTGCGCTCAGGAATCACTCCTGGCGGTGCTCAGGGAGCACTCTGAGATGCCGAGCAAGCATCCCGCCTGCTGTCCAATCTCTCCAGCCTCCCCGCCCTGACTCCCGTTTGCACTGAGCACCCCACATCTTGGGAAGAGGGCTCCCCCCTTACCTCTGACCCCATTCTCTGTGAACCAGCTCTCCAGGCTCCCCAAAACTCTGCTTTGGGGGCCACTATGTAGAGGCTCATAGCTAGGCCTCCCGTTCACATCAGCTCATGCATTTCCCTGGAATAATGCCTGTTTTTTTTAGGGTGCAGCAGTTCCACTTCGGGGCACCAGAAGTATTTTTAAGAGTCTATCTCCACCTGCTACCATGCCTGGTCTCAGCTACTAGTGTACATCTCCTGCTACCATGCCTGACTTCAGCTACTAGTTTTCCTGGAATAAGGCACCTCCAGGGCCGACAGCCCCGCCCCAGCATATTACTTCTCCATAATTAGTCGCTTCTTCTTTCCACCCTCACCCCTAATTCAGCTCCGGCGCAGTATAAACTTGATAATTAGAAAGGGCCTCGGCACTGCCAGGAACGCAAACAGATTTAGAGCCAGATCTTAGCATTTTGCACATTTCTGGGCTCTGCTCCAAATCCAAGAATCACTGCAGAAGCTAAGGAGGGAAGGTGGAACCTGGAGATGAGCTTACATGCCCGTGGGGGAGCCTCCAAGCCTCACGGGGACCTGAAGCCTCGTGTGACACCCCAGAGAGCCAGAGAGTGACCCACACCACAACCTGCAGGAGAAGCCGGACTCCAACCGGGTGGGCTGGCGCCTGCGCTCTCTTCAACCTCATCTTCACGCTTCCCCAGTGAGCCCAGAAAACCAGTGACAGAACTTTGGGGAAACCCAAATAAAGGCAACTGTAAGATGCCCCCTCACACCAGAGAGAATGGACAGATCAGAAACGCTGGGAACAATCTCTGCACACAGGGAGGTGCTGAGACAGGAACCCACTGCTTGTCCCACCCCTGTGGAAAATAGAAGTGAAGGATCTCAGGAAACTCAGAACCGAGCTGTCATGGGATGCAGAAGTTCCACTTTGGGGCATCTACTTCCAGGCCTAGAAAACATTCATTCAGAAGGACACACACTCACCATTATTCACTACAGCACTCAGGACAGTAGCTATGATTTGGAATCAACCTGGGTGTCCAGCCACAGATCCGTGGGTAGGGAAGAGGTGGGGGATTTCCATACACTGTGGAATACTATGCAGCTCTAAAGAAGGAGGAAACCAGGCCATCAGCAGCAACACGGACGGAACCGGAAGATACCACGTTCTATGAGGTCGGCCAGAAGAAGGACAAGCACGGGATGATTTCACTCATATGTGATGTTAAGCGTCACAGGGTGAGGGAAGGCCATGGTTGAAGGGGAGATGCCTAGAGCACCCTTGACCCCAGATTTATACAGAGGAGAAGGAATGAGAGCGGGTGGGGGGGGAGAAGATGAGAAGCAGGGCCAGGAGAGGGGAGTCAGGCACAAAGGAGGGTTAAGGAATGGCAGAGCCAACATCCAAACCAGAGTCAACAACGCTGAGATCAAGAGACCCAAACTTCAACAACTGAACTCAGAAAGGCTCCGGGGCGGGGAAGTCTGGGAACAGTGATGGGGGGAATCGGACACTCGTGGTGGGATGGGTGCTGCAATACTGCGTGTCTAAAACTCAACCATGAATAACTCTGCAAGTCATGGTGCTCTAATAAAAAGGAAGAAAATCAGTGATGGAGTCGGAGACGGCTCGACCTCACTGCTGCCAGCTCAGCTAGCTGGTGGCACCCGTCCACATGCCTCTGCCCACGGCTCAGCTGCCCGCTGAAACTCACTCCCACAGACTTGGCGAGGAAAGCTCCGCAAATGACGTCAACATATCAAGAGCCTAATGACGTCACCAGCAGCAGAACAGTGTGCTCACTCCTGGCCCAGTTGCAGAGACGGAAGCACATGGGGCTGGGGTCTCTCTTCTCGAGTCTTCCTGGTTCTGGGTCTCTGACAGGCACGTCAGAAGTGCAACTCTGCCACCAAAAACTCATTTGAAGATGGACGGGGCACCTGCTTTGCACGCAGGGACCCCAACTTTATCACTGCATGATTGCCCCAAATCTGGGCCCCCAACACCCAAACTAACCAGATAGGATGAAGAGTGTATTTTTGTCGGAGTGACCCCAGTGGTCTTGAGAAAGGAGCAGAAATGAGCTCCTCCGAGGTGAGCAGAACAATCCAGCTACCATCAGGCAAAAGAGCAACAAATGCAGTGACTAGGGTAGGGGGCTCAGGGGCGGAAGGCCCAGAGCCAGCGGAGTGACAGACCCTACACAGGGAGTGAACCAGGAGCCCGGAGGCAGCGGCTCCCCGGAGGAGGAAAGGGTCCCCCAGCGTGGCCAGGGGCTCTGCAGTTAGAGGGATTCCAGCACTATGGGGAACTCTCCCATAGAAAGGGCATTTCAGGTAGAAATCCTAATTCTGGGAAGTCTGCCCCAATTTGCACTTTTCTGCGTAGTTTAGAGTATAAAGACTCCTTGGCCACACTTTAGAACGGTGGCGGTTTCTCCGGAATCTGCAGGGCTTTGTCACGCAGCTCGAAATAACCCGAAGAAGAAGCTGCTTATTCTCTCTCCCTCTCCACTCCTCTCTCAATCTCCCCACCCCAAGCACCAGGGACCTCTTCATGGCATCCCACAGGCAAGGCACATGTCTACGGCTACATCAATCCCTCACCCATGACCTCTGGTCACGGCTACATCACATCCCTCACCCATGACCTCTGGACACGGCTACATCACATCCCTCACCCATGACCTCTGGTCACGGCTACATCACATCCCTCACCCATGACCTCTGGTCACGGCTACATCACATCCCTCATCCATGACCTCTGGTCTATGGCTACATCACATCCCTCACCCATGACCTCTGGTCACGGCTACATCACATCCCTCACCCATGACCTCTGCTCATGGCTACATCACATCCCTCACCCATGACCTCTGGTCATGGTAAATCACATCCCTCACCCATGACCTCTGCTCATGGCTACATCACATCCCTCACCCATGACCTCTGGTCTACGGCTACATCACATCCCTCACCCATGACCTCTGGTCTATGGCTACATCACATCCCTCACCCATGACCTCTGGTCATTGCTACATCACATCCCTCACCCATGACCTCTGGTCTACAGCTACATCAATCCCTCACCCATGACCTCTGGTCACGGCTACATCACATCCCTCACCCATGACCTCTGGTCACAGCTAAATCACATCCCTCACCTATGACCTCTGGTCACGGCTACATCAATCCCTCACCCATGACCTCTGGTCATGGCTACATCACATCCCTCACCCATGACCTCTGGTCACGGCTACATCACATCCCTCATCCATGACCTCTGGTCATGGCTACATCACATCCCTCACCCATGACCTCTGGTCACGGCTACATCACATCCCTCACCCATGACCTCTGGTCACGGCTACATCACATCCCTCACCCATGACCTCTGGTCATGGCTACATCACATCCCTCACCCATGACCTCTGGTCACGGCTACATCACATCCCTCACCCATGACCTCTGGCCACGGCTACATCAATCCCTCACCCATGACCTCTGGTCACGGCTACATCACATCCCTCACCCATGACCTCTGGTCTATGGCTACATCACATCCATCACCCATGACCTCTGGTCATGGCTACATCACATCCCTCACCCATGACCTCTGGTCTATGGCTACATCACATCCCTCACTCATGACCTCTGGTCACGGCTACATCACATCCTTCACCCATGACCTCTGGTCTATGGCTACATCACATCCTTCACCCATGACCTCTGGTCACGGCTACATCACATCCCTCACCCATGACCTCTGGTCATGGCTACATCACATCCCTCACCCATGACCTCTGGTCACGGCTACATCACATCCCTCACCCATGACCTCTGGTCACGGCTACATCACATCCCTCACCCATGACCTCTGGTCTACGGCTACATCACATCCCTCACCCATGACCTCTGGTCTACGGCTACATCACATCCCTCACCCATGACCTCTGGTCTATGGCTACATCAATCCCTCACCCATGACCTCTGGTCTACGGCTACATCACATCCCTCACCTATGACCTCTAGTCACGGCTACATCACATCCCTCACCCATGACCTCTGGTCTACGGCTACATCACATCCTTCACCCATGACCTCTGGTCACGGCTACATCACATCCCTCACCCATGACCTCTGGTCTACGGCTACATCACATCCCTCACCCATGACCTCTGGTCTAGGGCTACATAACATCCCTCACCCATGACCTCTGGTCTACGGCTACATCACATCCCTCACCCATGACCTCTGGTCACGGCTACATCACATCCCTCACCCATGACCTCTGACATCTGTGACCCCTGCAGGGGTCTGTCCTTAGCCAGAGGATCTCGGAAACTTTCACCCATGAATCCAACTCACTAGGGCTGTTTTCAAGGGAAAAGAAACTTCCTTCCCCCACACACACACACACGCGGGGAGGGAGGTTACTGTGCACTAGGGTGCATATAAATAGAAGTGTTGATAGCTCAGTTTTCTTGTCACAAAAAAAAAGTTGCACCTGCTGGGAAACAGAGAGGAACTGCTCAGACACCAGGAAACAGTTCTGAGGGCAGAGGGGCTCCCCCTGGCTTGGAGCGCTCCGGTGGGGAGGGGGGAGAAGGGGACTGGGACACGCCCCTTCCCCCTTCCCAGACAGCAGACCAGGCTGGTGGTCCTGGAGTCGCCCATACCTGACAGGAATCGAACACAATCACTTCTAAGATGCGGGGTCCCACAGTGCACACAGCCCTGTAGTTTCCGAACTAGGCAGGTCCCTCCTGAGACAGTTCTGTCCTCTTGGTAAATGTGTTCTTTGGCCCCACAATTTTTTAAAGGTCCAGGAGGAGAATTGTTGAGTTTCTAATTGAGGGGGGGCCCTAGGTCATAGCAATACTCAGCCACCTGAGCTGGACAAGCCAACGCTCGGTCTCAGCAGTGCCGGGGGCTCCTAGGGCCAACCAGCAGTGCTTAGGGGTCTTCTGGGTTGCACCTGGAGAGGCTCAGGTGACCATGAGGTGTGAAAGGTTGGCTGTGGTCTTTGACAAACCAGCCACTCAGTTCTGCAATACTGCCCAGCCATGAGGAAAAGATGAAGCACCATTTGTGCAACATGGACAGAACTGAAGGGACTCAGGCAGATAAAGACCCTCTCACACGTGTGGGATATAAAGAAATTGAAGACAATAACAATTGGCCAAAGGAGACTGATTCTGAGAGCCTAAGAGCTGAGTCTACCTGAGACGTGGGTGGGAAGACGCCACATGCTGCCGGTGTGGCTCCTGTGAGCCGGAAGCTCTATTCTAAGCAGCACTATCCAGACGGAGCCCTTTGCATTATCCATCGTGGGGCTTTTTTTAGGACAGGAGGGAAAAAAAAGAAAAAGAAAATACTGTTTTGTGAAGATGAAAACCCACAAATCCCAAATGCTGCTTCCCAGTGGGTGAATACAGAAGCTTATTAATATAGTTGGAATTTACACTCCATAAAAATTGTTATGAATCCACTTTATCTTCACAGCGAGGAGTCCTGTTGACACAATCCAGTGATTTGGGGTTCACGTTATCCTCCTAGAGACCAAACCAGCATCTGACAGATGTGACCCTGATGTCCAGCCTGCCCCCTCCACACACACAGAGAGAGCTCTATCTTAAATACTGTGACGAATTTTTTGACATTTGGATTCATCGGCTCTGTTCTGAAAGCAAACCCCAGGTACTGGGGCTTCATAAGCTGCTGCGGATTTCAGCACCGCGGACAGAGACCTTCCCTGCTGCTCTCCACAGTGGCGTCCGACACCATTGATCAAATGTGAGGCCTTGAAGTTCAACCCCTAAAAGACATTTGAAGGCATCTAAACCCCTCCTTGCAACAGATCCGTGGAGACAGCAGAAAGTGCTTGCAACTGTGGAGAAACCTCACCTCGAGCAGTCACACCAGGTCAACACACTGCACAAAAGGTAATGCCAATCATTCCTTTTTAACGCAGCTGTCCCGTGTGCAGAGGCGGTGCATGTGAAACAGCCCTGCCTGCCAGTCCCTCCTGCAGGCCTGGCTTTCCTACCAGTAAGACACGCGTATGACTCAGACTCCTCTGCCTGTCACAAGAATAAAGCGTGTCCAAACAATTCTCTTTCTGGTGCAGGAAGAAAATAAATAGGGGTGCTTTTAAAAGATAGATCTTTTTGTATTTACTGGTCATTGTTGTCTGGTTGTCTGGAGCCAGACAACACCCCCCCACTCCATGAGGACCTCCATTTTCCACATCCGGACTTCCTCCTCATCAGAACTCCACCCAGCAGACCAGCCTATCACAGCCCAGCTCATCGAGATCCACCCTGCTGCAGTCTTTTTTAATCCGGCCCAGCAGAGCCTCACAACAAGCCAGATGACCCCCCACTCCATGAGGACCTCCATTTTCCACATCCGGACTTCCTCCTCGTCAGAACTCCACCCAACAGAGCAGCCTATCACAGCCCGGCTCGCGCGCATAGCGGCCATGCGGTTCATCAATAAATGCTGGAATTTGAGATGACTACAAGAGTATGCTACCCACATGGCAGAGCCTGGCAAGCTACTCGTGTCATATTTGATATGGCAGATACCAGTAACAATTATAGACCTCATTCCCTTGACCTGATGGAATGGTTTGAGGCTCTTTATGTTCCTGGAGCAAGCAGGTTCCCTTGGGCTCTACTTGCATGAGACAGGTCATATGGAGATGTTACTGGTGCCCGCTCGAGCAAATCGAAGATGAACGGGAAGACAGTGATATAGTGATACAGTGATACTGGCCATACCATGACTCCAAGTTCATTGCCTAACAGAAGCTTATCGCTCCTCTGAGTGCTGAAGTTTGCTAGACACCTCATATTTTTTCCCACACCCTCTAACATGTTCCATCACTCTGCGGGTTGGTATGATTATTTCCTCTTAACGTCAGAAACCAAGTCTCAGAGGGCTAAGGACACGCAGCAAGTCACACTGGATTGAGCTGAACTCTGGAACTTGCCCGATCCCTCCAAGCAAGCATAACGCGTCTTTATCTGCGTTTTCATGCCGCTTCACGACAATACATTTAACAAATAATTTTGCCTGGTGGTTGATCTTACTTTTAGGCAAACATAAAGAAGCCAATTTGAATGGTATCATTCATTCTATTTACATCGAAGAAGACACATTTATGACAGGGAGGTGCCCAACTTGTCTGCGGAAGGTGTATAATTACCGGCGTTCTGTACGGAAGGCAGTTCTGCCGTCCCTTCACTCCATGGAGTGCTGAGGGAGGACAGAGCTTGGCCAGAGTCCACTGTGTTAGGAGGAAGGAAGGGGGATTCTGCATTGACAGTCACTGCCTGGAGGAAGAAGCTGCAGTCAGGGACACTCTGCCAAGTGATGAAGCTACAGAAGTGGGGGTCCAGGTACAGCCCCAAGAGGCCCCCCGGCTATGCTGGCAGGGGTCTGGTAAACTACTGAAATAGACAGAGGAGGGGCTGGACAGACAGTACAGCAGGAAGGTGCTTGCCTTGCATACGGCCAACCCAGGCTCGATCCCCAGCCCCCCCATATGGTTCCCTGAATTCCACCAAAAGTGATCCCTGAGTGCAGAGCCAGGAGTAATCCCTGAGCACAGCCAGGTGTGGCCCCCAAACAAAATAACTTTAAAAATTAAGACTTGTGACAGGTCAATCTTGCAAACATTTTCCTCCCAAATTCTTCACGCAACAGAGCAGATTCTATCGTCGATGATTCCCTTGCTTGTGTGACGTCATCTACCCTTCACCAGAGACGACGTTCCCACTATAAAATGAGTTTGACTGAACCGCGCATTAATGTTGCTCTGTAATTGCCCAGGCGTTCACCAAACCAACAAAGGAAAGGGAAAACCCCGCCTCAAAGCCAGGTGGCTGGCAGTGAGCCAAGGGCTCAGAGAAGCACCGGCCAGAGAGGCGCTCCCTGGCACTGAGCCGGGGAACAGACGGGTGAAACGGATTATCTGCCAAGGACGGAACGGAACACACAACCTGAATTCTCCTCCTGGCCTCGGAGAACGTTGACATATTCATCTACTTATCATGTGTCCACGCCTCATTTTCACCACTTGCTTAACACCGAAATTATAGCCTGGGCCAGAATACAACTAAACTGAGTAGTGGCAAGAGAACGTCCTTGCTGGCGTTATTAAGAAGGAACGATATGGGGCCAGAAAGAGTGCAGGGTGAAGGCGCACCCTTCCCGGACCATCCCTCTCACCCCATAGACCCTTTGCATCACTGGGTTCACCCAGGGGTTAGGGGGACTTGGAGCCCCCTCCCTGCCCCAGCCCTGCTCCTGTGGCCTTGGTTCATCTCTCGGACAAAGGGTCCTATAGCGCCTCCTCCTGGCATTCTCGCCTTGAGCCACAGGTTGGTTTGCTGATAATTGCTAAGAGAGTTGGTTTTTTACCTTCTGAACACTAGGAATCCCCAGATCCTCGGCCCCCCAAACCCCCCAAAAAGAATATACTAGAGCCATCTTGGTCTTTCATGAAGTGTCTAGAACACTTAACATCCTCAATGTGAGTTCATAATGCATGAGGGAGGCCAGAGAGATAGTACAGTGCGGAGGATGCTTCTCTGCTTACCAGGTTTGATCCCCAATTCCGCATCCGGTGCCCTGAGCCACATCAAGGATGGCCCCTGAGCACAGAGCCAGGAGTAAGCCCTGAGCACTGCTGGGTGTGGCCCAAAAAAAACAGAAAAGAAAAAGAAAAACCCAGAGGCATGAGGGCCCCCAGTCATCTCTGGTCCTCACCCAGGATCTAGCACTGACCTGTCCCGATGTCCTCTCAGAGATTCTCTTAAACTAAAGCCCCCTGGAGCATGAGAACAACTGGCCAAAGTGTCCAGCGGGAGTCAGGAAGGGCCACTCGGGTAGCGGAAATCTGAGGGCTCTAGAGTCGAACGGGAGAAGCTGGATCCTGACATCTATTTCTCAGCCACGTGACATCGTCACCCTCAGCCTCCTTGTCCGCCAAGAGGAAATTATTCCTTACAGCAGAGAAATGAGAAGAGGGAGAAATCGGGTCACACCAGACTCTTGGCACTTGGGAGCTCTCTGTCTTCTTAAAACACCGAACAGCCCGGCTTGGAACAGATCACACAGCCCAGCTTGGAACAGATCACAACAGCCCGGCTTGGAACAGATCACACAGCCCGGCTTGGAACAGATCACAACAGCCCGGCTTGGAACAGATCACAACAGCTCGCCTTGTGTTGGTGGTGTGGGTTCCTCTCGTGGGGGACAGTGAAATGGGACTTTTGAGACACTTCCAAAACTGCCCTTTTTTCTTTTCTCAATTTTTTTATTTAATTAAAGAACTGTGATGCCTTGGGCCTCTACTAGCATGAGTAGGACATATGGAGATGTTACTGGGGCCCGCTCGAGCAAATCAATGATGAACGGAAAGACAGTGACACAGTGACAGTGATTTCTTTAATAGTACTTGATAATTGGGTTTTGACTCTATAATGCCCCCGCCCAATCTTGATTTACAAGGCTCTTGATAACTGGGCTCCAGATGTAATGTCCAGCACTCACCACCGGTGTCCATTCCCTTCACAGTGTCCCCAAGTTCCCCCACGGCACCCGACTGCCAGCTTCCCACCTTAACAGGCGCCTTTTAAACTCTGGTGTTTGGCCACTTCGTGAATATTCTCTGCAGAATCATCAAACTACGAGGAATTTCCGGTCCCCCAGTGCCCAGGCTGAGAACCCTGGGGTCTGCAGTGAGTGAGGACCGGCAGCCTCCCTCACGCCCTGGAATTCCAGAAGCCCTGGAAGCCACGCCCACCTCCTACAGCTGTCGCCATGTCCGTTCACTGGCCCACACCGTAAGTCCTGGCGTCTCTGGACACCCCCTAACTCCTCCATACTGAAATTCCAGTAGGTACACAGCAAAGTAGATGGGACAGTAGCATAGAACGAGCAAACTCAACACACAGAAACAGTCACACAGAAAGTCCAACCGGCAACAAGCAGTTCAATAAATTCTTAGACAAGTACTTAACAACTCCGTGATCAGGCACAATTTTCATGGCTAGAACAATAATACAGCAGGTAGGGTGTTTGCCTTGCATGCAGCTGGGTTGAGTTCAGTCATCCCATAGGGTCCCCCCAAGCCTGCCAGGAGCAACCCCCTGAAGGGATCACTATGACAACGATAGTTGAAAACTATCACTCGGACAAGAACTGAGTGTTGAAAGCAGGTAAAGGGACTTGGTAACCTTTCAGGATCTGTATCGCAAACCATAATGCCCAAAGGAGAGAGAGACAGAGACAGAGACAGAGACAGAGAGAGTACTTGCCATAGAGGCGCAGGGAGGGAAATTGGGGACACTGGTGGTGGGAAATTTACCCTGGTGAAGGGATGGGTGTTGGAACATTGTATGACCAAAACCCAATCATGAATAACTTTGTAACTGTGTATTTCAATGTGATTCAATTAAAAAGTAGATGGGGGGCTGGAGCGATAGCCCAGCGGGTAGGGCATTTGCCTTGCACGCGGCCGGCCCATGCCGGCCCGGGTTCGATCCCCCGGCATCCCATATGGTCCCCCAAGCACCGCCAGGAGTAAGTCCTGAGTGCAGAGCCAGGAGAAACCCCTGAGCATCGCCGGGTGTGACCCAAAAAGCAAAAAAAAAAAAATAAAAATAAAAAAATAAAAAGTAGATGAATTTTTTTATTCAGCCACAGTCAGTTAGATTATATATTTTACTTTCCTATCTAGAGCCATAGCTGTGTTGATACCCATATAATTGTGTGTGTGCGTGTGTGTGTGTGTGTGTGTGTGTGGGTGTGGGTGTTGCCAGGAACTGTACCCGGTTCTCATGAAAGCAAGGCCCTGAGATGTGACCCCTGAGCCGCATCCCCAGCCCCGGGATATTCCCTCTCCTGTTAATCATCTGCCCGGATCCCCAGTGCGGGGAGGCAGCGAGTGGGCTTCCCGCTGCTCTCTCTCCCCACCAACCAGAGCTGCCGTCTCAGAACAGCCTCCAGACGAGGTTCCCAGAAAGTAAATAATGGCGGCAGGTGCGGCGGGGAGGGAAGCAAGCTCGGAGAACACACAATGCCGAGGGTGTCGCTGGCGCCAGCGTTTAACTCTCCGCTCCCGCTTGGGCTCCAGGGCGGCCCCTTCCCAGAATAAATCTCCCAAAAGAAAAGAAAATCTCCAAAACATTCTTCCTAATAAGAAAGTGGGAGCGGGGGGGGGCGGGGGCAAGCAGGTGGGACACCTTCTCACTCCTTTTTAAAAAATGCTTTTTTTTTTGCTTTTTTTCTTCAGGGGGAGGGGTTGCATCCGGCAATGCTCAGGAATTACTCCTGGTGGTGCTTGGGGAACTATATGGGATGCCGGAGATCGAACCTGGTCGGCCGTGTGCAAGGCAAACGCCCTACCGGCTGGACTATCGCTCCGGCCCCTCACTCCTCCTTTTAATTTCTGCTCCGCCCCAGTCCTGAACTAAAATCCTTCCGCAGGGCAGAAGAGAGGAGCCAGGCCCAGAGAGGACGTGAGGATGAAACCAGAGCTCAAGTGGCAAAGACCCTGGGCGGGGCTCCCGACTGCGGTACTCAGGGGCCTGCACGGCTCAGGTCAGTGCCAGGGGGCCAGGGGCTGCACCCAGCTGCACTCAGGGGCCGTCAGAGCCCGGGTAAAGCTGGGGGGCTCATTGGTTTCCCAGAATCAAATGTGGGTCAGTTGTATGCCAGGCAGGCACCTGAGCCCCACAACTATATCTCTGCACAGCGATGGCGCTGAGAGCCCCACACTAAGGAACGAAGAAAGCTCTGGGGAACGACGCACACTGTATTCTCCATCCGGCAGAAGGGAGCACGCACGGCCGGCCTGCAGCTTTAAGCTCTGGCCTCCTGGACGGCAGGAAAATGAATTCACATTGAGCTCAACTCCCACATGTAAGCAAAAGGAGACATGTGTTACCAGAAACAACACCCAAAAAGGGCACATTTAGGGGCCAAGAGGACAGACTTCAGCCCTGAGCTCTTCCTTGGTGGAGAGGATCACATGAAAGAACGTTCACGTGACTCCAGTGCAGTTATTGGTTTATTGGATTTAGGGGGCCTGGTTACAACAGCACTAACCTTTGTGGGTTACTTTTTTTTGTTTGGGGTCAGACCTGGTGATGTTCAGGGGTTCCTCTTGGCTCTGCACTCAGGAATTACTCCTGGTGGTGCTCGGGGACCCTATGGGATGCCGGGGATCAGATCTGGCTTGGCCACATGCCAGGCAAACGCCCTCCCCGCTGTGCTCTCTCTCTTTCTGGCCCCAGCCTTCATGGTTTTGGTGTACCCCAGACCTCACCCACCCCCTCCCCATGTCACTTCTGGCCCATCCCTTTACTCCCCTGCTTGGTAATGTCATTTTTGTCACCAGAGACTCTTTATTCTTTGCAGCTAAGGGCGTACTTACAGCGCGTGCCCACCCGGACCAGTCAGGAGTTTGGTATTGTTGTAGGCAGGCAGACAGGGGGCGCCACATGGCAATAAAATTCCTGAAGAAGAGATCCAGAGCCACACCTGATTGAAAGCCCAAACCAAACTTGACAAGACCACTATCAACAATAGACCCTGGGGAAGGGAAGGCCAAAAGGGAATGTGAAGCCCATAGGCCACTGACCCTTTTAAAGGCTTTAGATAACTAACCCTCCTAAGGAAGATAAATCAGCCTTCCCTCCCAGCACCCAGCTCACAGAAGACCACTCCCAAAGTCCACTCCCTTGGCAACGGGGCCCTAGCAACCGAGGTTAAAGCCCCATATGGGAGTAACTTGGGAGAAATCTATAAAAGCCGTCCTGACCAAAGGACAGCGCGCACATGCTGCCTGGGCTCACATGTTGCCTGCGCGCACATGCTGCAAGGACACTCATGCTGCCTGAGCCCATGTGGTGCCTGAGCACGTGTGTTGCCCACATCTCCCCTCTTGAGATGTGTACTCTCTCTCTTTTACTGGCTCTCCGCCTTTGGAGCAGCCCGCGTTCTCCCTTAAGCGCCTTCCTCTCTCACTTCCTCTCCCCTTCCCTCTCCAAAAAAACCTCCTCAATAAAAACCTATTTTACTTCACTGCTCGTCGACTCCTGAAAATTCTTTTTCTGCGAGGAAGACAAGAACCCTTGAGGCAGACCTGGGTAAGGCCTAGGACTGACTTTCCTTTCCTGCAAAGAGCAATTCCTCGCCTCCAGCCTGAGTCCGTGGCTCACTGAGAAATCACGGGTGGTGGGGATTAACTCCCGTGCCTAGAGATCAAGCGGACATCAGGCGTGGCTTGACGGCCACCTCGTGGGGCTGGTGGGGCTCAGGCCCACGCCGTGCAGGGCTCATCGCAGACTTTATCAGTCCTAAGCCTGCCCAGCGGGTCCCGGGTGGCAGAGGCGGCTGGGGAGAAAGCGACCATCTCTCTCCCCTTCCGGGCTCACATAAGTCACCCGTGGGGTCCACCTGCAACAGTATCAATCCTCCACAAATGTGCTTCTCCCATAGCTCTTACCTTATAGTGCACATATTTTATTTATTTGGGTGTTTTGGGGGAGGCATACCAGTCTATGCTCAGGGCTCACTCCTGGCTCTACACTCAGGGATCATTCCCTGTAGGGCTTGGAACCGTATGGGATGCTGGGGGATTGATTCCCGGTCAGCCATTGCAGGGCAAGCACCCTCCGCTGTCCTATTGCTCCAGCCCACATATGTCATAGATTTTGCCCTCACGATTGTCTGTACAGCGATGAGGAGATGTGGCAATCTTAGGTTGGTAACACTATGTGTATCAACATGATTAAAAAATATGTTGATGTGACTCCCTGGCTGTGAGTCCCACAAGAGCTGACGGCGAGTGTGAACACAAGAATACAGCAGCAACACTGGCTTGCTGTGACTGTGACGGACAGCCAGCACCCCCCACCCGTGAGAATCAAAAGCTGGCCGAGCTGGGAAAAATGAACAAGAGGCAGCGACTCAATTCGCGGCTGTCCTTGAGAGCATTAATTATCAATTCCTCAGCTAATTTGGTGAAAACAGCTTGTTCCTTTACATTGCCCTACTAAACTTGTCACACGATATTCAAAATTAGAGACAGAAAAAAAAGGAAAAAACCAACTCGGGCGGAACAGTCCCCCTCAGGTACCACTGGGGTCAGGCTGAGAAGAGCACGGCCACTCTGCTGTGCTCCAAGGTCGAGCATTGCTTCACCACTCCGCATCTCATTATTAACATACAAGAACTTCCTAGTGACTTTCCAGTCTGTACCGCTCCACCACAGGGAGGAACAGCCTGAGGGAAATGATGCAGTGAAGAAGCCCAGGTTCCCTCCTCATTGTCTGCAGTAAAATGATGCAGTGAACTATGGGTTCACGCCACATTGGTTGACCTCATCACACATAAGCTGTCACTAATGACAGGCTCATCCTCACAGGCCTGATGGCCTGATGCAGGGGTGACAAACAGCCATGGGGACAGGCTAGAGTGGGCACTTCCAGGCCACGGGAGTGTCTGGCACACGGCCTGCATCCAGGTTGCCTGGCCAGGATGATGGTGGGGAAGAAGCCAGTAAGCGAGTTCTCCACTGCAGGCTGGGCAGCGCGAGGACCAGCAGAAAGGGCACAGCTCAGACTCCGCTCCGCCAAGCCCGCAGTCCCGTGGGTAAAGAGCACTTCCGGTCAAGAGGATTCAAGAGCTGAACCCGGAGGAAGAGTCACCTCACAAAAACTCCCTCGAGAAGGGGCTCCGTGGGCATCTGTCCGAGAGTCCCCATCTGTCTGTCCTTACAGATGATGGACAGGTGTTACAATATCTGTAACATGACAAATATTGTTCTGCCCTGCGCCAGAGCAAGAGCACAGCCAGGAGGGCACTTACCTAGGTTCCAGCCCACGCGTCCCTTATGTTCTCCTGTGGAGCCGTGCCAGGACTGATCCCTGGCACAGAGCTAGGGTGAAGCCCTGAGCATCACCGGTGCAGCCCAAACCAAACAAAAGACAGCATGGCTTGGAAACACTCGCTGGGCAGAGGGGAGCCTGGTGAGCTCAGGGGACAGCTGGCGTCGGGGTCTGGCAGGAGGGAGGGGGGACTCTCCGCCTCACGCTCCCAGCCCCCACTGCCCAGAGCCTCTGTGGACCCTCCAGAGGCCCACGGACGGCCGCCTGCAGGTTTGAGCAGGAAATCGCGACGGCGGGAGCCCTGCTATTTGTGCCCGCATCTGAATAATTTAACGCCTCCCTCCAAAATAGAATATCATTAGGGCTTGTCAACTCCTGTGCGGCGAGCAGACCGCCTCGAGGAAAGGAAGGAGGCGGGCGAGGAAGGCAAGGGTCCCGCTCCCGAGGGGGCTGCTCCTGCCCTGCGGCCACCCCCTGTGCTCACCCCTGCTTCCCGCTCTGGCCTGCCCCCCAACCGCCTGCCTCTCACACAGCCCAGAATCAGCCCGGTCCTCTCTGTTCCCTAATGCCAGCTGGGCCTCTACAGGTCCACTCCCGTCCCATGGCCCCGCCCCGGCCACCAGCACCTCCTCGCTGTCCATCAGTCCTGTCTTGGGGAGCACCTAGCCCCATCAGGTTAAGGATTCAGGGACCGGCCCCTTTTCCACTGGGAAAAGCTACAGGCCAAGATGGTTCTCATGCTCTCGGTGGGGTTGGGTTTGTTGGTGGGGGCGGGCCAGAGTCACTGCCTGGACCCCTCATCTGCTCTGGCTCCAGGCAGAAAACTCTGCTCCCAGGAGCCAACAGGGGGATTTCAAGGCCAGGAGAGAAGAGCCTTCTGGCACCTCCCCCGTCTCTGCCTTCCCACCCAGCCTCTGTAGGTGACTCAGCAGTGGAGACTGAAGTCAACAGCCCCAGGAAGGGCCGGCGGGAGGGGCTGGCAGCCTCTGGGGAGACAAGGAGTCCCCTAGCCCGCCAAGGGGTACCCGGCTGGTTTACAGACGCTCAGAGACAACCGAGCTAGAGGAAAGAGCTTGAACAAAAGGCACCTTCTGGATTACTCCTCGCCTCACCTGGGCGCCCCGGCCCTCAACACCATCACTCCCCATGGCCTCCATGTCTGCTGCGACTCTGGGAAGTGAATGGATGTAGCTTTAATGCTTAGTCTGAGGAAGAGAGAAAGAAGCGCCCAGTACTGCGCACCTCCCCAAATCTGCAAGCTAATATGGGAACCCTGCTGGGACCCCCAGGAATTTGGGGGTGGGGTTTCAGGACCATTGCTCAGGACTTACTCCTGGCTCTGTGCTCAAGGATCACTCCTGGTGGGGCTTGGGAGACCATCTGGGGTGCTGGGGATGAAACCAAGGTTAGCCACATGCACGGCAACCGCCATGTTGCTGCCAAGTGCGCCTGCCTCACCCAACCTGCAGGATGACAACCTGAGCTCGATTAGGGGCCTGTGCAGCCTCCCCGAGAACACCTGAGCATCTCGTCCTTGCCTTGGAGTCCGCACCCCCACCCCGGACCCCAACACTGGGCTCACTCTGTGTCTGTCCCGCCCTGCGTAGGGTGCCCAGGGAGAGCCTCTCTTTGCCCTAAGCAGGAAAGCCCGGGACACCGGCTTTCTCAGCCCCGTGGAGCGAGTCTGGCAAACGCTTTCCTGGCAGCCCCACACAAGGGCATAATAGGCTTGTCCTGGAATGGCCACTCAGAGGCCAGAGTTGATCTGTGTCTGCTGGACTCTGCCCACTAATCAGAACATCCCAGAAATGCTTCGCTCTCCCTCCTGCGTTCCCGCCCCACGTCCACTTTTTCCTGTAAAGAAGAAGCCGAACAGACGGGGAGGTCGTGCTACAGGCACCTGCCACGTGCCAGCTCAGAACGGGGGTCTTGACACTCCTCCAGCCCTGCCAAGGCGGTCCGGGCAGGTGTGGCTATCAGCGCCTGCTCTAGTGGTCAGCTCGGCTGCCTGGCTGCCCACAAGTGCAGTTAGTTAGCATCTGAGTTCAGCCCTGGTTTCAGGCCCAGGCTGGACCCTGGAGGACCAGGCCCACACAGCACTCACTGTTCACACTTTGAGAACCAAAGTCTAAATACCTCTACTGACCGCTGTACTAATTGGGCACTAATAATAGAATACAAAAAAAAATTTAATTTGGATTTTCTGAGGGACCACTTCTGGAGGTGTTGAGGGTCACTCCTGGCTCTCCACTCAGGACTCACTCCTGGTGCACTCGGGGACCAAATGGGATCAAACTCGGTTGGCCACATGCTAGACAAATGCTGACTTGACTGTACAATCACTCCAGCCCCACCAAAAAAATTTAATTTGAAATGACCTATAGATGCCTACGTTCATCACTGCCCTTAGTACAAGAGCTGGGCACGGATGAGCGAGTGTCTGGCTGGGCTGTGCTACAAGGCACTGCCAGCCTGGCCTTCCCTGGCCGTCCTTTACCTGGATGCTGGCCAGTTGGTTCTTGGCTAGCACTCCCTAAGAGAGTTAGGTCTTGATTTTAATTCGCTGAGAGTGTCGGATATCGTTAGAAGCACAATGATTAAATAAATAACACATCTTGAGTACTTAGCACATGGCTGATGCAAGAGCAAGCTATAACAAATGCCAGTTCATTGGGGCCGGAGCCTTAGCGCAGCGGAAGAGCTTTGGCCTGGCATGCAGCTGGCTTGGGTTGAAGCCCAGGTTCCCACAGGGTCCCCGAGCACCATAAGGAGTGATCCCTGAGTGCAGAGCATGAGTAAGCCCTGAACACTGCCAGGTGTGGGGGGAGGGAGGGAGGGAGGGAGGGAGGGAGGGAGGGAGGGAGGGAGGAGGGAGGGAGGGAGGGGAGGGAGGGAGGGAGGGGGAGGGAGGAGAGGAGGGAGGGAGGGAAGGAAGGGAAGGGAGGAAGGAAGGAAGGAAGGAAGGAAGGAAGGAAGGAAGGAAGGAAGGAAGGAAGGAAGGAAGGAAGGAAGGAAGGAAGGAAGGAAGGAAGGAAGGTCCTTGCCCCCTTCCCCCAGGGCTGGACAATGCCTGTGTTGCGTGGCCTGACGCGTGTTCCCCCGGGGACCCAGTCTCAGTGCCTGGAAGGAGGCGGCACCATTTGTTCCCAGTCCCCAGGGAGCCCCGCCTCAGAATCTCAGAGGAAACACCCCAGCACCCAGAATCCACACGACAGGGTGGGGGTGACGGTAAACGAAAATGACAGATTCGTGACTTCCCGGGGAGGAATAAATAGCAGGAACAGATGGCCTGAGGCTGGGAGATTTCATTTAAATCTTAATAACATTTTGATAATTGAGTGAGTGCGCTGAGGGAAGAACAGAGCTGAGCCTGCGGGCGTGGACTCAACCCAAGTTCCTCGCACGGCCACGGCCACTCGCTAACCAAATTCCTCACACAGGCCACGGCCACTCGTTGACCAAGTTCCTCGCACAGGCCACGGCCACTCGTTAACCAAGTTCCTCGCACGGCCACGGCCACTGTTAACCAAATTCCTCGCACAGGCCACGGCCACTGCTGACCAAGTTCTCGCACGGCCACGGCCACTGCGTTAACCAAGTTCCTCGCACAGCCACGGCCACTCGCTGACCAAGTTCCTCGCACAGGCCACGGCCACTGGGCCAAGCATCATCCCCGAACAGCGGGGCCTTGCAGAGGGCCACACCGGGCGGCGGGACAGGCCCGCTCCGGAGGCTCTCTAGGAAGCACCTCGGCCGCACAGAGCAACAATTCCGACAATGTTTTCAGTTTACCTCTGCCAAAACCTATCAAGTACCGCTTTCTAACCAGAAATCTAAATATACATTTATAAAAATATAAAACACACATAAATGTGTATGCTAATATTTATAGATTTTAAATTTTTATAAATTTAAATTTCATATTTATAAAATATAACATAGATATATTTATATACATATTAAATATACTTATATAAGTATATAATTCGCTGAGAGTGTCATTTGTTGAGCTCTTGCTCTCGCCTTAGCCACGTGCTAAGTACTTAAGACGTGTTATTTATTCAACAACACTCTCAGCAAAATTCATATATACACACACAAATTTAAATATATTTATTTTCTGGTTAGAAAAGTGGTGCTTGATGGGGTTGGACAAGAGTAAAAAATATAATGTAGATTTAATTATATAAAATATAATATGTATTTGTAACATACAAATCGATTATATATCATAACTAAGGAATCCAGCTACTCAGATGGGAAACCGATGTGTAAAGTGATGGGGCCATTTCAAACTCCCTGGCACAGTGTCTGCTGTCCGGTCACAGCTGATTCCTTCTCGAATTACTACAAGGCCAGGTCGCGGGTGTCCAGACCCACGTTCCCCCATGGCCTTGCACGAAAACCTCAAGGACGCAGCCCCTTGGAGCCACCTGCCCGCCCCTCCTGCCCACCTTGGCTCTGTAGTCTCCCCGATCGCTCAGGGGTGGCCGACCTCTCTTCTCCAGGGGTCGCTACCGTCAGACTCTCTCTTCTCCAGCGGTCGCTACCATCAGACTCTCTTCTCCAGGGGTCGCCATACCGTCGGGAAGGCCACACCCAGCTCCGCGCACAAGTCTACTGGGCTGGGAACGGTCAGCTCAGGAAAGGGGGTGACTGGGCAGCCCACAGCGGGGCCATCTGCCGCAGGCCAGACAGAAGCGGGGATTAGGAGTCAAAGCTGGGCCCCTCCACCCAAGGGCTCCCACCCCCAGCCCCGCCTGCGTCGAGAAAGCTCTGTCTGTAGCCAGGGGGTCACGCCCCGCCCCTCAGAGAGCTGGAGGAGCAGCAAAGTACAAAAAGATGAGGAAGTCCAGTAACGTGCTCATTGAAGGACGCCAGGCGCGGTGCCCTCTGAGTGCAGGGACTGGCAGGCAGAGGCTGGCCGCCTTGCTCTGCTCTGCACGAGGCGGCTGAGGCCAGCCAAGTCTCCTGGGCACTGCTTAGCCTTGCGGAGCCTCTGAGAGTGCGCTGGGGCCGCCTCCAGGTGTCCGGGCTGCGTCCAGTGGATGGAGACGCGTGACCGTCCCTCGTGACCCTGGAGATCCTGTTCCCCAGCCAAAGCCACTCCTGGCATGCCTTGCCCCATGTGGGCACAGCCCCTGCCGCGCTGGTCTCCAGCTCAGGCCTGGGGGACCTTCTGCCCCTGGGGCAGCAAATGCCCAACAGGAACAGCTTCCCTGTCTCCAAAGACAACCCAGAGCCTGTCCGGCCGGGCCCCGCCACCTCCCTTGGCTCACTTGACTTTGTGGACGGGAAGAAATCCTTTCGCCTCCAGATGGAACTTTCTAGAAGCCAGGACTTCCAAGCACTTCCCTTCTCCCTCTCTGTTTCCGCGTGCTACAGACCAGCCCCAGAGGTCCAGGCCAGCTGCCGAGGCCAGTCACCTGTGCCCTGCTTTCCCCCTGGAAGGTCCCGGCAGCCCCTGTTCCCAGAATGTGGGAGCCCGGCCTCTGAGACGTTCATTCCAGGCTGGGGCCCACAGAGCCAGGAAACAGCTAGATGAGGCCGCCCTGGGGTGACTCACATTGGCCCTTACGTGGGAGGGGAGCCTGAGTGTGGGGCTCCCCAGAGCACCACGACCCCCCTGCTGCCCACCGTTGCATATTCCTGACTGCATATTCCTGGGTGAAATGGGTTGCCCAGGAACCTGCAAGGTCCCAGCAGGATCAGCCTCTCCCCCGCTGCACCAGGGGGCCCTAATGAGCCCCACGAGGTCAACAGAACTGGCCTCTGGAGACAGACAGGGCTGAACTGGGTCAGGCCTGCAGCCGGAAGCGGTTAATCCCCTGCCTATGGCTGGACAAAGAGATTAGCCTCGGGCAGTCTCTGCCACACACACAGCCCCCCCCCCCACCCCCATAACAGAAGCAACTAGCAAAGCCCTGCCGCCTCCAGCACCTGAAGCCTGACCCCGAGGTCAGGGTGCTAGATTCCCCCAGGACGGGCCTCCCACCCCTGGCCTTCCTGCAGCCTGGGCATCGGGGCCCCCGGGGCTAGGCTAAGGTTTCGGGCAGTGCTCCCCTGTGGCTACTAAGACACTTGCAGGGTGCCGGGGTCAGTTCTCGGGAGTTCCATCAGTGACAGAGACCCTGGGTGCCACCAGATAGCGGCCATCTGCTGCCCTGCAGCAGCTGGGCCCCTGAAAGCACGGTCAGCTGGCTGTGGCCTTCTGCAGAGGACTCAGGGACGTGAGAAGGGTAACAGCGTACCCCAGGTAAGCCTCTGTCTTTCAGGGGCCAAGACTCAGAATTACAGCACAGAGCCCCGTGGACTGCACCAATGTCAGATGCCCGCCACGAGGCGGGATATAATGGGAGGTTGTGAATGTGGGGGTGGGGGGGGGGGATGTGGGGTGGGGACCGTGGGGGTGGGGACTGGGAGAACTTTAGGGAATGTTTCTGCCTCCCATCTTTTCTCCATGATCCTAAAACAGCTCTAAAATATAAAACCTGGGGCCGGAGCGATAGCCCAGCGGGTAGGGCGTTTGCCTTGCACGTGGCCGGCCTGTGAGGGCCTGGGTCTCGATCCCCAGCATCCCATATGGTCCCCCCGAGCACCGCCAGGAGTAATTCCTGAGTGCAGAGCCAGGAGAAACCCCTGAGCATTGCGGGTGTGACCCAAAAAGAAAAAATAAAAATAAAATAAAATAAAATAAAAAAATAAAATATAAAACCTGCCCACTCCTTCCAAAGCAAACGCCTCACCAGCCAAACCATCACTATCCTCTGGACCCCAACAACGCCTACCTGCATGCTGGACCCTGGCAACATGCCCTGCGAGAAGGAAGTTGCAGAGGCTGGAGAGATCGGACAGTGCACACAGAAGGCCCCAGTTCAATCCCCAGCATCTTAAAGGGTCTCCTGAGCCCTCCAGGAGTGACCCCAGAATGCAGAGGCAGGAGTCAGCCCTGAGCACTGCTGGATGTAGCTAGAAAATAAAAAACGAGGACGCCACCACCTCGGGTCCTGACGGCAAATCCCCCATTCGCACACCTCAGGGGTCCCTGGATGCCTCCACAGCTCAAAGCAGGAGCCCCTGGCATTGCAGTGACCTCCCCAGCCCCACAGTGCCCAGAGCAAGCCAGGGACAGTGCTTCTTCCTCTCCCTCAGAGCCGCCCACGTGCCAGCTGGGCCCAGCATACCGCCATCTGCTCCAGTCCAGATCCAGCGGGAGCCCGCGGGGCAGCCTGGGCACGCGGCAGGAGGGCAGGGCTGCGGGCGACACCAGCCTCGAGCCAGCCAGCAGGGAGGAGCCCCAAGGAGTCTCAGCACAGCCCTCGCCCTCGCAGGTGGAGCAGGTCAGCGGGGCTGCCGGACTGCCTCCCTGCCTTCCCAGGGACGCAGCGGAGCTGCAACCCTGCCTCGGGGCTGGTCTCTGCCAGCCCTTCTGTAAGCCAGACTCAAAGCCTCCTCTACCCACGAAGCAGTTCAGATTCCCATTTTCTGTGGGGCCTGAGCGACAGCACAGCGAGGAGGACAGTTTCTTGCACACGGCCAACCGGGTTCAATCTCCATATGGTCCCCCCAGCACTGCGAAGGAGTAATTCCTGTTTGTTTGATTGTTGGGGGGGGGGCACACGCTGAGGTGCTCAGAGCTTACTCCTGGCTCTGCGTTCAGGGATCACTCCTACAGAGCTCAGGGGACCCTACAGCGGGCCAGGGATCGAACCGGGTAGGCGTGTGCCAGGCAAGCACCCTCCTCTCCAAGCTCCAGATGCCTGATATTTCAGGTCTTGGCAGCTCTAAGACACTGAAATCAACGCATCCAAACCCATTCTTCCACCGTAGCTAGGCCAGCAAGGAGCCCTCCTCGAAACAGCCGCACCAACCAGGTCTGCATGGCCCGGACAGTGACGGATGGCGCCCCGTCCTCCGCAGCGCCACCGGCATCTGCAGGTTCCTGTCACAGAAGACCTTAAAAACTCAAGCTATCCCGGTGAGCTGGGTTTCAGGTGCCCAAGTTCCTGCCCACACCGTATCTCCCTGAACTGACACAGCAAGCCGTGAAGGGCACCCGCACCTGGCACCCGGCTCTCGACACTCAGCTTGAACAGCATTTCCCACACCCAGACATCTGCGAGTCAAGGGAGACTCCAAATGTTGTGCATTTTCTTCTATCACTGCAGAGCTGGAAGCCAGAGCGTGGAAATTGCTCTTCTGCTCCTCCAGCTCCCTTTCCCCTGTACCTCCGTCCTCTCTGAGCCGCAGATTCCTCACCTGCAGGACGGCAGCTGGAAAGCCCCAATATCTGCTTGTCGTGAGTCCAGGGGAGGGCCTGAGCGAGAGCCCAGCGGGGAGGGCACCTGCCTTATATCATGCAGCCGACCCGGGTTCAATCCTGAGTCCCATCAGGGTCCCCTGAGCCTTGCCCGAGGTGATCCATGAGCACAGAGTCGGGAGTCAGCCTTGAGCACCATCGGGTTTGACCTCAAAATCAAACCCAAAAAATCAATCAATTCTATGTGACACCCCATACACGCCCCCACTATGCCGTGGTGCTCACGCTCTCACACTCCTTTTTGGGTGGTTTGGTTTGGGTTGGGTTGGGTTGGGTTGGGTTGGGTTGGGTTGGGTTGGGTTGGGTTGGGTTAGTTAGGTTGGGTTAGGTTGGGTTGAGTTGGGTTGGGTTGGGTTGGTTTGGGTTGGGTTGGTTTGGGTTGGGTTGGGTTGGGTTGGGTTGGGTTGGGTTGGGTTGGGTTGGGTTGGGTTAGGTTGGTTTGGGTTGGGTTGGGTTGGGTTGGGTTGGGTTGGGTTGAGTTGGGTTGGGTTGGGTTGGGTTGGGTTGGGTTGGGTTGGGTTGGGTTGGGTTGGGTTGGGTTGGTTTGGGTTGAGTTGGGTTAGGTTGGTTTGGTTTGGTTTGGGGTCACACCCAGAGATGCTCAGGGGTTCCTCCTGGCTCTGCACTCAGGAATCATTCAGGCGGGGCTCAGGGCTCTATTTGATGTCGGGGGATCAAACCCAGATTGCTGTAAGGCAAATGCTCTGCCCACTGTACTATGGATCTGCCCCCCACAAATACATATTTCCATGTGCACTTGCCTTTTTCCCCTCCCTCCACCTTTATTATGAACAAGATTCACACACACACACATATACTCAGCTACATCACAGAGCAGAAGGGTGGGAGCCTCAGGCTGGGGGTGAAGAGGTTCCAGCCTCCACCTTCCTCCGGGACCCTGTCCTCCTCTGGGACCCTGTCTCTCCCCTGGGACCCTGTCTCTCCCCTGGGACCCTGTCCCTCCTCTGGGACCCTCTATCTCCTTCTACCACAGGATCCCTTTATGGGATTTTTTCAAGCAAGCTGGTGATGCTCTCACTTGGCATAAAATAGATTCAAATAAATTTCCCCCTGTCGTTTTTTTCTAGAGCGTTCCCTACTCCTGCTTTATCTTAAATTAAGAACAGCACAATAATAACTTGAGAACATCACACCCCTGAATTTCAGCCACTCTCGCCAGGAGATTGTCTCTTTTTTTTGAAAGTATGAGCTATTTTTTGTTTCGACTCGCTTCACTTTCTCGTCATGGCTTTCTGCAGGATCCAAGCAATAGAAACCTTCACATTTAAAGTCTGTTTTAGTCTGCAATAAGGCTCCTATGAGACCTCAGGGAGGGAAGGAAGGAGCCTCAGGGCTGACTTGAGACGCCACCAGGCAGAGCAGAGCCGTCCCCTGCAGTAACTGGACCCTCTACCCTCGCCCAGTCAACAGCCTCAAGTGTGCACAGGATGTGCGGGACGTCTTGTGGGCGCGAACACAGCAGTGATTCAGCTCACTGAAGGGACAGACGGGGAACACACCAATGGCATTCAGATGTCCTTCTCCTCTTCACTCTCTGCCTCAGTCCAGGCCCACTGGACAGCCCAGACCCTGGGTCACACCTTCCCTGCACATCAGCCAACGCTGCCCCCTCCCCAAAGCTCGCGTGGAGGGGTCCTGTGTTCACCGTCGACTCCTTTCTTTCTCCCAGACCTGGACTGGGTCCCCTCAACGAGTCCTACCTGCCCAGAAGGCGGGCCACTGTCTGACCGGCTGTCCACCCCGATCTGGACCCAACCCCACTGTCTTGCCCCTGATCACCACAGTCGCCTTAGCCCGTCTGGCCCTTATCCGCCATGACCCTGCAGATCCTGAAGCCCTAAGCCCCAGGGAGCACGAGAAAGCATCGATCAGAGCAGGGCGAGCAGAGCTCAGAAGGCTCCAGCCGCTTCCCACGGCACCAGAGGAAAGCCAAAGTAGCCAAAGTCCAGACAAGGGCAGAGGAGACCCGAAACGCCGCAGCTCCCTGGCCTTGCTCTGGCCTCACCACCCCTGGGCCCGCCTGCCTGCAGCCCTTCACAGGACAACGCCCCCAGAAGGGTTTCCCCGGTCACCATCTGGCTCACGGATCCACTGCCCTCACACCGTCCGGACCACGCGAGATCAGGCGCCCAGACTGACCCCGTCCACCCACTCGACCGGGCCATCCCGGTATCCCCAGCCCCTCCCGCACGCAGTTATCTTCCCACATTATCGCCTCCCGCAAAGCAATGATAGCTCCTTGTTTCAAGTCCAGCACCGAGAAAAACACTCACTCATCTACTGATGAGTAGACGTCAGTTGATCAGCCATGGAGGCATGAAACAAGAACAGGACATGTTCAGGCATGGCCCACTCAGATTCTAGGAGGAAAACGAGGCTTAGACAAGCTATAAGACCTCAGCGCCAGACAGATCGCTCGGGGATGCGGGTGTTTTGCATGTGGAGGCCCCAGTTCAACCCCTGGTATTTCCTGGTCCCCAATGTCAGAGCAAGGAGTTGCCCCTGAGCATCCTGGGGTGGCCCCAAACCCTCCCCCACCAAAAATAGAACAAAAAGCAGATCCCTGTGGAAGGCGGGGTGCAAAACTCCCATCCTCCACCCGTCCCTCCTGAGTCAGTCCACGCTCTGCCCTTCAGCTGCTTTGCTCTTTGTCCATAGCTTGGACACAGAACTAAGCTTCCTCCCAGTGGTCTGCTTCTGTCTGATGCGGGGCAGGAAGAACACGGGTCCCAGCAGGAAGATGCCACACTGGCCACACCCTAGTGTCTCAGTCCTTGAAAATCCACAGGCAGGGACCGGATGAGAAAGGCAACATGCCCACCGGAGACACTGATCAGATTCCTACACCAACAGAATGAAAAGCCGGATCATGGCTGGATGCATGGGTGGGTGATGAGGGGATGGATGAGGAAGGGAGGGAGAGAGGGAGGGAGGGAGGGAGGAGGGAGAAAGGAGGGAGGGAGGGATGGACGGACAGACAGACCGAGGGATAGAAGGACAGACGGACCGATGGATGGACATACAGATGAATAGATGGACGGACAGACAGGCGGAGGGACGGAAGGATGGATGGATGGACGGATGGACGGATGGACGGATGGACCGGATGGATGGGTGGATGGATGGATGGATGGATGGATGGATGGATGGATGGATGGATGGATGGATGGATGGGTGGGTGGGTGGGTGGGTGGGTGGGTGGGTGGATGGATGGATGGATGGATGGATGGATGGATGGATGGATGGATGGATGGATGGATGGATGGATGGATGGATGGATGGATGGATGGATGGATGGATGGATGGATGGATGGATGGATGGATGGATGGATGGATGGATGGGTGGATGGGTGGGTGGATGGGTGGATGGATGGATGGGTGGATGGGTGGATGGGTGGGTGGGTGGATGGATGGATGGATGGATGGGTGGATGGGTGGATGGGTGGGTGGGCAGGTGGATGGGTGCATGGAGAATGAATAGATGAAGGGTGAATGGATGGGGATGGATGGGTGATGGGTGGATGAACTGGGTGGATGGGTGGGCTGCTGGATGGATGGGGGTAATGGATGGTGGATGGTGGATGGGTGGGAGGGTGGATGGGTCTATGAAGGGAGTATGGACGATGACAGGTGAATGAATGGGGAAGAGTCAACGGATGGAGGGAATCTGGGAAGGTAAAGGTCATCTTCTGGAGGAGACGGGACACCTAGCCTCACCAAACCTTATTCCAGAGACCAGCCAGACAGGACAGTGGGTCAGGTGCTTGCCTTGCACTTGGCTGACTCAGGTTCAATCCCGGCATCATATCATCATATCAGGGTTGATCCGTGAGTGCAGGTGCAGAAGTAAGCCCTGAGCATCACCAGGTGTGGCCCAAAACAGAAACAAAACAAGCAAATCTGTTTCACAGAGCTTCTGCCCAGCTCCCAGACACACAGCCCTGCCTCTGTGCAGACACTGAAGCAGCTCTAGGGCGCAGGAGTTGGGGCTCGGGTCCCCCACTGGGCTCGGGAGGGGAAAGCAAAGGCCAGCAGGAAGCGGCCTTCACAGGCAGCAGGAAGCTGAAACCAGGAACGAGCTTGCCCGTGAAGTTTGTAAACGCATCCCGAGCCAGGGCGAGTAGATCTGAGTCCTAAATCCGCAGAAACCATCCTCAAAGCCCAAGAGAAGGACAACAACAAGGGGCACACTGGCCTCTCCCAGGACAACTGGGAAAACGCCCGGGGCGGCACAGAGGCCACGCCCATCCGTCTGTGGTGTGGGAAGCACTGTCCGGCCGTGGGGGTCGCTCTGTGCCCTGGCCCTGTGCCCCTGGCAAGGCCCTGCTGCATCTATTTGTGCTGACTGACCACGGGCCCTTCTCTGACACCCAGAATTTCAGCCACTCGGAAGAGAAATCTCACAAACAGAAGCCCTCAGCCCTGCATGCTGACCCCAGGTCCTGCGTCTGCTCCACTCCGTCCCCCCAACCCTCAGCCTCCTTCTGGCTTTCCAAGCACACCTCCCTCCTGCCACAGGGTCTTTGCAGACGCCATCTTGCTTCCAGAACTCTCTCAGACATCTGCCCACCTCGTGCCCTCACTTCCCAAGGTCTGGTCAAATGCACTTCACAGCAAGGCCTTCTGTGCCCAAACTGCAGGCAAGTGGCCATCTGCCCGCCCTGGCCAGCGTGCACCCCACCCGTCCACCCCCCACCCTGCTTTCTTTCTCTCTTGGGGGCACTCACCCACTCACACACGCGCCCAGCTCCGGCGCAACGAGCAACAGCTTAAAGCACCCAGGAAGGACTTGGTCAGTCTCTGCGTTTCACACACCAGGAAGCCTAAGTTCTGAGAAGCTCCCTAACTGGCCAGAGCTGCTCAGCCGGGTCCAGCGCAGGACGCCTCCCGCTGACCCACCTGCTGTTCAGGGGGCGGCTAGGGACAGTGTCGTGGCGAGAAGCTCACACTGGCCACTCTCGCAATTAGCCTGTTATACTCCAAACACTCTGTTCTGTCTTTTCTCGGCGCCCTGCACGGCCTTGGCTCAGGACGCTGGATTTCTCGCAGAGTCCGCCTTCCGCACGCACGCCTTGTCTCTGAGCGACAGTTAAAGTCTGCGCTTTCGCTGGGTCAAGCACAGGCAGGCTAAAGACCGAAGCGGGAGGAGACACAAGTTCATCTGCCCGGAAACACTCAGAACCTTCCCGAAGCCCCGCTTTCGTGAAGTTCTTCTAAAACTTCGCGATTCTGAGGCTGAAGGAGACCAAATCCATTTTGATCGACTTGTTAAAGCTTGGGGCTTGGCGGGGGCTGCTCTTAGCTCACTCCTGAGGGCCTCCAGGGACCCCGCGGGGTTGTACACTGACCCCGCTATGCCCAGTGCGAGAGCAGTGCCCTGTCCACTGTGCTGTCTCTGATCCCGAAAACCATCTATTTTCTTAAACAAATCTGGCCTGTAATGGGCACCCCCTCCTGCGACTCTGTGGCGTCTACTGAACCCTGCCCCCACCCCCAGCAAGTGCCAACACAGCTTGGGACTTGCCAGGCTCTGCCCAACTGGAGTCATCTGCTCTTGGGGGAGGGGAAGCGAGGAACCCCCCTTAACAATCTGCCTTTCAGCAACCCCACCATGAACCCTCCTGCAGGCGGCCACCCTCCGCCTTCACGCCCACCCTGTCCCATCCCTATTCCCGCTGATTTCTCACCCACCAGGCGGACTCTCCCTGCAACGCAGACTTTGTTTTCCACAGCCGTGGATCCCCAGGGTGCTCCTGGCTCCCTGAGGATGTGCAGGGTGTGGGCTGCAAACTCCAGGGGCAGCTGGGCAAGGCAGTGCTTCGGGTAAGGACAGTGAGCGAGGCATGTAGCTGGCCGCTGTGTCCACTTTCCCCCACGCACGCAGTCACCTCTCTCTCCCGGCGGCCACTCACGCTCAATTCCCATAGGGGCTTTCAGCGGAGAAAAATACAAACAACAGCGCCCCACGCCCCCGCGCACCCACCCAGTGCGATTTACCTTCCACGGTGGCCAGTTAGCAGCTGGGCTTTCGGCAGGGACGGTCCAGTTTCAGCAGCAGAGTCTCAGCCCCTCTGCAGAAGCCACAGCAACGCTCGCTCCTCCCCTGCTACACACACACACACACACACACACACACACACACACGCTCCCCACCCCTGCAGAGCAAAGCAGCTGCCTTCCCCTGCGCCAAAACCCACCTAGAAACAGATTCGCCGGTGCCAGGAGCCCCGCGTCGGGAGCCCTGAACGCGCCTGGATGCACGCACGGGCTGTGCGCAGCGATCACGCAGAGATGCACGCGCCGGGATGCTGGCGCCTGGGGCACACCTGGTTCCAATGCCCATTAAGAACAAGCCAGCAGCGGGAAGCTCCCCTCCCGGGCGCTGCAGGGAAGCAAAAGGCGAGAGGCTCTGGGAAGCTGGAAGGAGCCGAGTCCAAGTTCCCCAACTCTGCGCAGCGCCAGCAGCCCAAACGGGGATTAAAAAATAAATAACTAAATAACTAAATCCGATCCAATCCGAGCCAGCCTTTGGGAAATGCCGCCTCCAGAGAAACGCCTGTTCGGCGCCACCGCTCTTCCAAGACTGCCCCCTGCCTGCCCAGCCTGGCCCTGGACCCGCCATCTGTTTGCGCCCTTCCCGGGCGCCCCCGGACTCGGGCCGGTCTGCACTCAAAGCCCCCCTTCACTGCTCCCTTCCGGGCCGGGAGTTCCTGGGGTGGCCCCCGGGAGGCGGCCGGAGCGCGCGCGGGTCCCCCCTCGCCACGTCCCGGGCGGGCGCAGCGCGCAGCGTCGGCAGCTGGGAGCTCCCTTAGGGCGGCGGCTCTCGGCGCCCTGCAGAGGGAATCGGACCTCGGGAGACAGTGCTGGGGCGAAAGCTGCAGAAGACTGCAGGCTTGGGACCCCAGGCTCCCTAGGACGGGAAACTTCTACGAGGGCTCCACGGCCCCCAAAACACTGTTTGAACGAGGGAGACCCTATAGAACCTCTCTCTCTCTCTCTCTCTCTCTCTCTCTCTCTCTCTCTCTCTCTCTCTCTCTCTTGTGTGTGTGTGTGTGTGTGCATGGAGTTTTTGTTTTATTTTTTTTATTGAATTACCATGAGATCCACGATTACAGACTTGTTCCTGATTGGGTTTGGGTCATACAATGTTCCAACACCGACCCTCCACCAGTGCACATTTCCCACCACCAATGTCCCCAGCTTCCCCCACCAGCCCCACCCACCCCAGCCTGCCTCTGGCACCTCTCTCTCTCTCCTCCCTCCCTCCCTCTCTCTCTCTCTCTCTCTCTCTCTCTCTCTCTCTCTCTCTCTCTCCCCACCCCGTGGTCACTATGGCCTGCAGTGCCAGTGCTGAGAGGTCATCATGCCTGTCCCTTTACATTATCACGCCTGCCCCTTACAGCACACAGTTCTTATCTGAGCCACCCTTCAATACCTTTGTCATAGCGGTCCCTTCTCTGTCCTAAGTGCCCTCTGCCCACCGCTAGAGGGAGGAAAGGAAAGAGAAAGGATGAGGAATGCCACTCGGTTAGAAGAAAAATATAAAATCATGCCGTTCGCTGCTACGTGGGTGAATGCAGAGATGCCCTGCTGCGTGGTCAGTGGGGAGGAGGCGGGCCCAGACTGGACCTGGCCAGACTGACTGACCAGACTGGACCGAGCATCTTCCTCAGAGGCGGGGACAAAGAGACACAGAAGGGGAAAACAAATTCCCGAAGGCAACAGAAACTCGTAACAGGGTGTGCAGTAGGTGGTGATGGGTGTGTGTGTGTGTGTGTGTGTGTGTGTGTGTGTGTGCAGGCGGGCGTGGACAATGGTGTGGGAAGCAGACCCTGGGGGCAGGGGGTCCTGGGATACAGGAAACCCTGCCACGAATAACTGTAAACCACAGAGCCGAAAATAAAATTTTAAATGTGTAAAGAAAATGTGTGTAGCTCGTATGCTTCTGTGCAGGTCAGCAAAACATATTACTGCCCTCCCAGTGGTCAGCACATACGGAGGCTGCTACATTGATTGTTTTGCTGGCAGGGAGTAGGAATGTTTTTATTTTCCTACAGGCAGAGTGGCGTCTTAGCATTATTTGATGGGAGCATAACTGAACCATCAAAGTTTATGGAGTATTAAAATGCAGGAACCGAACCAGCAGGTCTGCGGGCGGCGTCTGTGCGTGCCACACCGCCAGCCACTTCTTCGGCTGAGTGGGAGGGAGCAGAAAGGAAGGGAGATGTGGAATTTGGGGTCTTCCTTTCCTCCTTTATCAGACGTGCTGGTTTTTATTCCTGCATCCAAGCAGATCACAGCTTTCTTTACAAAGTTGTTGGTCTTGGGACCAGAGCGCTCATACAGCGGGTACAGCACCAGCCTGCTCATACAGCGGGTACAGCACCAGCCTAACGTGCAGCCGCCCTGGGTTCAGTCCCCAGCATACCTTAGAGTCCCCTGAGCCCCTCACCAGGAGTGATCCCTGAGCACAGAACTAGGGCCACCTGAGACGCCAGGAGGATCCCTGAGCACAGAACTAGGAGCCAGCCCTGAGCACCGCCAGGTGTGGTCCAGAAACAAATACATATTTTTTTTTTTTTTTGCTTTTTTGGGTCACACCGGCGATACTCAGGGGTTTCTCCTGGCTCTGCACTCAGGAATTACTCCTGGTGGTGCTCAGGGACCATATGGGATGCCAGGGATCGGACCTGGGCCGGCACAGGCCGGCTGCGGGCAAGGCAAACGCCCTCCCTGCTGGGCTATCGCTCCAACAAATACATAATTATTAACCCGCAGAGTCAGGGGACTCTTTCCATCCCAAACACCAAACGGAAGTCCTCCTGTGTAAGTTCACAAAGTGAATCCGATTGCTTTGCATCTTTTTAAAAAAAATGTTTTTCTTTCTTAATGTTTGGGTTTTTTTTGTTTTGTTTTTTTTTCTTTTTTGGGTCACACCCACCAATGCTCAGGGGTTTTTGGCTGCTCAGACTGGCTCTGCACTCAGGAATTACTCCTGGCAGTGCTCGGGGGACCATATGGGATGCCGGGGATCAAACCCAGGCCGGCACAGGCCAGCCGTGTGCAAGGCAAAGGCCCTGCCCGCTGGGCTATCGCTCCAGCCCCCTTAATGTTTGGTTTTGGCGTCACACCTAGCAGTTCTCAGGGCTGACTCCTGGCTCAGGGATCACCCCTGGCGGGGCTCAGAGGACCCTCTGTGGGTGCCGGGGATGGAACCTAGGTTAGCTGAGTTAGGCAACTTCCAAACTGGCCAGACACTGCGTCATCCCAGTTTTAGAACGCCCGGGAAGGGCTGCCGAGTGCACGCGCTCCACTGGAAACCAGAGCAGGGCCTCGCTGTCTGGGTCCAGGGCCCAGACCCCCTGGCGAACAGCACTGGAGGCTCATGGTGGCTGCAGCCACTGCAGGCTCAGGAGGAGGCCGCCGGACACAGCTGGCCGCCTCTCGGGCCGCCTCTCTGGCAGGTGCCGACGTGCTAGAAACCCTCAGATCCCGGAGCTATTCCTCAGGGCTGCAAAAAAAAGCACCAACTCACTTATCAGCTTCTTGGCATTGGTGATACAAAGGCCCACAAAGTATTGGGGATATGGTGGACGCCACAGTCTGACGGCCTGAGAAAGAGGTTCCATCAAACATGTTTCTTTCTCTCTGTTGTTTTGGCTTTTAGGTCACCCCCTGCGATACTCAGGGTTTATTCATGGCTCTGCACGCAGGAACCACTCCCCAGGGGCTCGGGGGACCCTACGGGGTGCAGGGACCAAACCTGAACCCAACAGCTGCAAGGCAAGCGCCCTCCCCACTGTCCTGTCGCTCCTCAAACACATTCCATATGGTGAAATGTGTATAAAAAATGTCTCACTGTCTCCACAGCAAGGACAGACTTAAGAACAAAGAGCAAAGCAAACCCACCTGCTTAATTTTATTGTGCGTGGGGCTCCCCAAGCCCAGTGCAATGTGGAACCCCCTAAACACTTGGTGGGCCCGTGAGTCTCCAGTGGAGACAGTTGGGGATGTCCAGTGTCCTGTGGGGGTCTCTGGGAGTAATTGTCCAGAAGAATGAAAGTCACAGCAAACCCCAGTGTCCAGGAGAAGGGGTGAGTCCACGCCCAGTGGAAGGGAAGGGGTGGAGAGAACCAAGGGGTGTCGGGCGGGGCCGGGGGCCACCTGGCAGGAGGAAGTGAAGACCAGCCCGGGAGACTGGAGAGCCCCCATGTGGGGGGCCGACGTGGGGGGGGGCTCGTGGAGCACCCCGCGCCCTGCCGCTCACCCATCGCCCGGGGACCCGAGACCGAGGGCAGGTGCACACACACAGGGAGGCCGTTACCCGCACAACGTGTGGTTGTAGAGTTGCAGCAGCTGGACAGGGCGGTGGGGCCCAGGGCCGGGCCGGTGCTGCAGAGAAGTAAAGGCTCAAGCCAAGTGCCGGGGACGTGCAGGGGAGGTGGGGACCCTGCTCCCGTCTCCCCGCACCCCTCCGCCTCCCTCCTGCTCACCCCTGGAATTGCTCCTGGCAGCACAGGTACAGCCCGTAGCTGGTGTTGCTTATGGTGGAGTTCAGCAGCAACGCGCAGTCGACCTCGGGGCCCCTGGGCACGTAGAGGATGCCTGTGCGGGCACAGCACCCCAAACCCCAGCTGGAGCCTGCACTCACACACACACACACACACACGTGCGCACAGCCCCCACCTGCACTCACCTGCCACACAAGCATTGACCAGGGACACACAGGCCCCCGTGAGCAGAGCCCTCAGCACGATCCTGGAGAAGTCACCCTTCGGTGCGGAGCCATGGACGCTGCCGGCGGGGACACGTGGGCTCAGGGCAGCTGGACGTCCCAGCCAGGGGGTCATGCTCAGAGCCCTCTGAGCGGGACCCTGGGCGAGCCCCGCCCCCCACGTCCCCACAGTCCACCAGAAGCCACAGTGGAGGGTCTGGGGTCAGGCTCTCAGGTGACCTCAGACAGCAGCCATTGGGATGACTGGAGCCCCCCAGTTCTGGGGAGTGTGGGGAGGAGCTAAGAGCTAGGGGCTGTGCCCTCCTGAGACCACCCACACCCAGGACCTGCTTGCCCCATGCTCTGGGAATGCCAGGCCAGAGTGTCAGAACAGAGCAGAGCAGCGGCCCCACGCCCACCCCCAAATAGGCCAGAGGTGAGAACTTGGGGCTCACTTGGCCACAGCCAGGACCTGCAGCTGGGGGAAGCGTCACAGGCGTGAGCTCTGAGCCAGCCTTGGGCAAATGGGACAACTGAGGCAGGCTGGAACTTGGGGCCCGGAAAGTGGCTTCAGGGCTCACACCAGCCTCTCTGCCACTCCCCACCAAGGGGCCAGGAAGCCTGTGGGACTCACTCCAGGCCTCCCAGCATGATCCCGATGGAGCTGAAGTTGGCGAACCCACAGAGGGCGAAGGTGGTGAGCGTCTCGGCTCTCACCTAGGACACGGCAAGTCAGGAGGGGACCCTCGGCCCTACCTGCCCCCACCGCCATCTCATGCCCAGGATCTGATGCCCGTGTCCCTGTTCCCGAGAGAAAAGCTCGTCGCTGAGGAATCATCAGGAAGTCACGCAAAGAAACAGGGCGAGTGTGGGTGCGTCTGTGCTAAAGAGAAGATCCCTGCGTGTGGAATGACGGGGCCGAAGAACCAAGCGAGGTGCTCAAGGACACAAAGGGGAGGGGCAGAGGGACGGGCCGTGGGAGCTGCGTCCTGCTGGTTTCTGGGGCGTCAGTACGCAGCCAGCTCTGCTCTCTCCCCCTACCCCGGCCAGCTCTGCTCTCTCCCCCTACCCCGCCAGCTCTGCTCTCTCCCCCTACCCCGGCCAGCTCTGCCTCTCCCCCTACCCCGCCAGCTCTGCTCTCTCCCCCTACCCGGCCAGCTCTGCTCTCTCCCCCCTACCCGGCCAGCTCTGCTCTCTCCCCTACCCCGGCCAGCTCTGCTCTCTCCCCCTACCCCGGCTCTAACCCAAACCCGCCAGGGGCTTCTCAACCCCAGGCCCTTTGCACATGCTGCTTCGTCTGCTGAAAGTCTTGCCAGCCCTGCCTTGGGTCTCGTGGCTCCCCAAACGCGGACGCCTTGGGCCCTTCTCTGACCATGAGCTTTACCACGGGGACTACCCAGTTTTGTTTTGTTTTTTTTTTTTTATAGAGGGCATTCCTTTACCATAAAAATAAAAATTATTTGGGCTGGAAAGATAATAGAGCAGGTGGGGCGTTTGCCTTGTTTGCATGCGGCCAACTCCATTTTGACACGAAGCATCCCTTAGGGTCCCCCAAGCCTGCCAGGAGAAATTCCTAAGCACAGTGCCAAGCCCTGAGTGTGGCCCAAAAATCAAAACAAAGAGTGAATGAAGGAAGGGCCAGATCAAGAGCTCACCGACTGGGGTCTGCTGTGTGGGCGTCAGAAATCCGTCCTAGCACCCTGGGGAGACGCCCAGAGCGGAGAGTGGCCCAGTAACACAGCCTCTGGGTCCCCAATCAATTGAAAGCCAGCACAGAAATGTCTGGAGCTGGGGGGGCGGAGCAATAGCCCAGCGGGTAGGGCATTTGCCTTACACGCGGCCGGCCTATGCTGGCCCAGGTTCGATCCCGGCATCGCATATGGTCCCCGAGCACTGCCAGGAGTAATTCCTGAGTGCAGAACCAGGAGTAACCCCTGAGCATCACCGGGTGTGACCCAAAAAGCAAAAATAATAATAATAATAATAATAATAATAATAATAATAATAATAATAAATTTTTTAAAAAAAGAAATGTCTGGCGCTTGCCGGACAGCAGAGCAGAGCTGAGTCGAGGCTCAGGCAGCCGAGCGGGGACCAGGCCCTTCCCTGGTCCCCTGAGGGAGTGACTCAGCTACCCCCAGAGTGGGAGAGGCCCCGAGAAACCGCGTGGAGGAAAGGGGAGCCGGTCTGGGTCCAGAGAACAGCCCAGCGGGAGAGGCGGTCGGGGCGCCCCGGGGCCACCCGGGACCGTGATGGCAAATGACAGCAGCAGGACAGAACAGCCTGTCCCCTGCGGTCAGCAGATCAGAGCCTCTATCTGGCTCCTTGTTCTTCACGACCGAGGCCCCCAGTGCACCCGAGGATGGAACTTGGGGTACACACCCTTGGGTCTGTGCTCCCACACACACCTGGGTCTGTGCTCCACCCAGAAGCCGCCTGCCCCAGCCCAGCTCCTGCTGGCACGGAGAAAAGGCCCGTTCTGGCACCTGTGTGCATCTTGGAAACAAGCCCGGCGGGGAGGGCGTGGGCCTCACAGGTGTCCGACCCAGGTTTAACCCCTGACACCTGTAGCTTCACCAGGAGATCCCTGAGCTCGTGATCCCTGAGCACGAGTCAGGGGAAGCCCTGAGCACTGCCAGGTGGCCCCAAAACAAAAACAAGAAAGAACTTTTGAGAGAGAGGACCCCCCAGGGGCGAAGTCGGCAACGCTGCTGTAGATAATCCGCCGCCCCCACCCGTACTGGCCCCAGGGGTGTCCCAGAGCTCCTTGGGGCCAGTGGCGGGTGTCACACAGGCTGGGGCCCTTCCCCAGTTCTGGCCCAGGCTCCTGAGGGGCTGGAGTATAAACACAGGGCGGGGTGGGGGTGGAGGCTAGAAGCTGGGCAGGGGGGGCAGACGGGCACTCACTGAGATCCACTGCTTCCTGCCGTCCACCCACTCCTCCAGCCCCGCCAGCGCCCCCGCTCCTTGTACTCCGAGAGAGCCTGGTAGGCCACGAACCTCGTTCAGAAACAGCTTTATCCCCAGGAGCTCGGCCACCACCGGGCAGTCCTCCCAGGCTACTCCCAGCAGGAAGGCCACGGGCCGCAGGGACGTAGGAGCAGAGGACCTGAGAGGACAAGCGGGACACTGCTGACACCAGGCCCATGGGGTCTCCCTGACCACCTGGGGCCGACGCCCCACCCCTCCCCCACAGCCCAGACCTGGAAACTGAGGCCCTCCACGTCCACCATGGTGCCGAGCCAGGCCAGGGCGGCGTTGATGAAGGCCAGAACGGCCAGGAAGGCGATCAGGTTGGCGCGATGTTGGCCACCACCTTCACAGAGATGGCGCCCCGCTGCTGGCCGCTTCCACAAGGTTCTGAGCATCCCTGGGTGAGACGGACAGTTTCCGTCATGGGTGCTGTGCCACAGCACCTATAGGCCAGACAGGGCTCGGGCCAGCCCAGCGTCCTGATTCTCCCTCTGAGCCCAAAGGTGGACGAGCTGGTTCGAGCTGGGGATCCCAATTTCTAGCAAAGATGTAAGTCGGCTACAGCCGGCTGAGTTCTGGCCAGGACTCTGGTCCCCTTCAGATGCTGTGAATATGGAATCTGCTCCAGACAGCGGACATCTAGTACCACCTGTATCACCTGTCACCTGTCATCGATTTGCTCGAGTGGGCGGCAGTAGCGACTCCATTCATTGGGAATGAGGTCCACTACTATTGCTGTTTTTGGCATATCGAATACACCACGGGTAGCTTGCCAGGCTCTGCCTTGGCACTGGGTTCATCCCTGGGGGCCCAGTCTTTTTCTAGGTCAGACCATCCACCACCCAGGGCCCATGGGGCAGAGCCCTGAGGGGTGTAGACAAGTCTGTCTCCTGTCTGCCACCTGCTGACGCAGCCGGGCACCGCAGCCACACCTGCAACACCTTGAGGGGCAGGTCCAAAAACACAAAAGCATTAATTCAAAAGGATACAGTACCAAAAAGAAACCTCAAAGGCTTGGTTTGAGGTCGCACCCAGCAGTGCCAGGGGCTGCTCCTGGCTCTGTGCTCAAGAGACCATCTATGAGGCTTTGGGGCGGGCAGGGGGAGGGGCTTTGAACCAGGGTGCGGGCACTCCAGCCAGAACAGCCTGATCTCTTATGAATAGTTGGTCACGTCGGGGCTGGAGCAACAGCACGGTGGAGAGCATTAGCCTTGCACACAAACAGACCCAGGCTCTATCCCCAGCATCCCATAGAGTCCCAGAGCACCACCAGGAGGAACCCCTGAGAATCATCACCGGGTATGACCCAAAACCAATAACAACAACAACAACAATAGTTGCTGGTGTTGCCCAGTTAACTGAGCCGGCCGTACGGTGCCGCTGGGGCTTACTCCGATATTCCTTCTAGTTGGATGCTCTGACACAGAGGAGCAGAGCAGAGGCACCGGCAGGAAGTGCTGAGTGGGGGGGGTGCTGCACGGTCACACCGGGGGCCCCCAGCCCTCCCCTGACCCTGCCGTAGCCGGGTGCTGTGCCCGGGAAGACTGAGAACCGGTGCCAGGCAGGGCATGGGGGGTGCGAGACGGGCAGGGCCCTGGACCCCCAACCCCGCCCCGCTGGCTCACCCATAGCTCAGCTTCACACCTTCCTGGCTTCTGAACTTGGACTCCTCCACCTCGGGGTAGACCAGCTTGGAGAGGGCCAGAGCGCAGGAGCGGCCATGACGGACGCTGCGATCAGAGAGGTCGGGTCGATCTGCAGGGCAGCAAGGCGGGGGGTGAGGGGGTGCCCCCGGGGGCTGTGCCAGAACGACCTGGTGGCCACCCCCGGAGGGCTGGGAATGGACAGACCATGCCCCCACATCTACAGACCAGGGGGGTTAGGGGACCCTGTGGGCATGTCGCCCTCTAGGGGACGCTTGAGTTACTGCCCGGCACAGGGCCACTGGCCCCTCCTGGCCCCTCCTGGCCGCTCCTGGCTCCCCTTCAGCACCCAGTTCTCTGGCCAGGTCCATCTGCTCAGATCCCAGGAAGAGGCAGGGGGACCACCTGCACCCCTGAAATCGTCCCCTGCAGAGCCAGTCCCCGATCCCCACGGCTGCTGGCCAGGGCAGTTGAGTACCAAGAGGATGGCCATGAGCGGACAGGGGCGGGCAGCGGGCAGTGGGCAGCAAGGCTTCTGGGGCAGTGGGACAGGAGCAGGTAACCATGACAACGAGGAAAAGCGGGAGAATCACACAGAGGGTCCGAGACAGACCCGAGAGTCTCCTGGGGGGGTACCGAGGCCGCTTCCTGCCCCAAGATGCCCAGGGGGACCCCAAACACTGTATTGGGTACTGAGTACCAACAGGCCCCACAAAAGAGAGATCAATGTAATGATCTTTAAATTAAGCCCAACACACCCCAAATACGTGGCTCTCCACCCATCAATATAAAACTGAACCAAGGATATTCTTTGCGATTTTTTTTATTTTGATTTTGAGCCACACCCGGCAATGCTCAGGGGTTACCATTGGCCCTGTGCTCAGGAATCACTCCTATTGTACTCACAACTCTGTGGGATGCCGGGGATTGAACCTAAGTCAGCTATGTGCAAGGCAAGTGTCTCACCTGATATATTAATTTCTCCCATACTGAGAAAATCACCACACTTCAAGGGGTTCAGTAGGCACAGAGGAGAAAAGTCCAGAGGTTAGCAACAAAAGGAGTGTGGAGAGACGGAGCAGGAAGCTGAGTCACAGAGAGAAAGGCGTGCGAAGCGCCTTTCTGGAACTAAACCAGGAGTGGCTGCCTGGAGGAGGCCCCAGGGGCGGGGAGAGGTGTAAGAGGAGAGGGCGGCCAGCAGGGGGCAGGCGAGAGCTTCTGTGAATTCAAGGAGGATTGATTGAGGCTGGAGGAAAGGAGGGGCCCCATAGGTGGGCTTTGGGGTGCCCGCAAGCCAAGGAGAGCACCCTTACCCCGAAGGGAGATGTAGCGCCCAGCAGGCTGCCCGCGATGGTGGAGTAGCCGCCGGTCATGACCACATGCAGCTCGGACAGCGTCATGTCCGCCAGGTAGGGCCGGATCAGCAGCGGCGCCCTCCGTCTGTAGAGGGGACGGCAGTGCGGGAGCTCGGGGGTGTCCCTCTGCTCCATGGGGACTCCCCCGTCCTCTCCCTGTCCCCACCATCCAGGGGAGCAAAAGAGAGAGGGACAGAGGAGATCAGCTCACGGAGGAACAGCGGCAGGCCAAGCCGTGTCCACGCCGTGCGTGTGTCCAGAGCAGAAGAGGCACTTGGGGAGCATCCTTCGGGACATCTCTGAGGGAGAGGCTTGGGGTCTTTACGAGGGAGCGATCAGGAAAGGCCACCGTGAGCCAGTGTCAGGGAGCTGAGGCGTGGGGGAGTGTCTGTAAGGGGTGGGGTGCGCCATCCCTGCTAGTGACCGGCAGAGGTCCTGGGAGGCTCAGCAGGGGAAGGTGAGGCCCCACAGCTGGCCGGGAGTCCTGAAGGTAGAGCCCGCAGGAAGCAGGGAGAACCAGCTGGGAGGTGATATCAGGGGCCAGGTCCGAGGCACTGGAAACTCTTACTTCCTGGTGCCCCCTTGATGCCCCCCTGCCTGAACTCCATCTCCTTGTGCTCCCCACTGGCAGGGCTCGAGTCAGTTTTCCAAAGTTAGGGAGGCCCTTGAGAGAACTGGAATGATGGAAGGGGGCAGTGGTCTCCTTGGGTACAATCGGGGGAGCATTCTTTAAGCTTCTGTGGGTCCGCGAGAGGAGGCAGTGGGCGGAGGGGTGGGGCGGGAGGAAGTTGGGACATTTGTGTTGGGAAATGTGCACTGGTGAAGGGACAGGTGTTAGGGTATTGCAGAACTGAAGCCAAATCAGAAACAACTTTGTAACTACGCATCTCACTGAGATTCAACTAAAAAAACTCAAGGGCTGGAAAGATAGTGCAGAGGGGCCTTTCGGCCTGGCATTTGCCTTGTGCGAAGCCAGCCCAGCTTCAATTGCCGGCCTCCCATAGGGTCCCCGAGCACAGTCAGGAGTAATTCCTGAGTGCAGAGCCAAACCCCCTCAGCATCGCAGGGTGTGACCAAAACAAAGTCCAAAATTATTTTTTTTAAATCAAGGAGCTCCAAGATGAGGAGGAAACTGCAAGGGAATCGCAAAGGGAAACTGTCTGCAATAAACAAACGGAGGACAGAGAACTGTGGGTGAGTTTCAGAGGAACGAGACAAGAATCACAGTCCGGGAAGCAAGGACAAAAACGAAAACAAAAGGGAGGCAGAGTTCCTTCCAGGGGGCGCAAACAAGTTTCCTTTCTAGCTGTCGCCAAGCGGCTCTGGGCCCTGCTCCAAGCTGGCGGGAGGCCCTGAGACCCACCCCGGGGAGCGTCCCCCACGGCAGTCTTGGGAGCCACCGAGCCAGTCCAGAGGCCTGCTGTGGGCTCGGGCGCAGCACCCACCTGGCTCACGAAGATGTTCCCAGCCACGCTCAGGGTCTCGTGGCCGTGGTCCCCATGGTCATCTGCATCACCCAGGAGATCTGCAGGGAGGCAGGCGCTCTGGGGCGTGGTGTACAGCCCTCCCTGCTCCCCCCCCCCGCACCGGGTGGGGGTGACCCTGCCCTTTCCGA